>JAODXP020006968.1:65000-66780 GCA_027497455.2 Sardinella longiceps | reverse complement strand
CCTGATATTTATGAGGGTCTGTGTTTTGTTCATTTGCAGTTTACCACTCCGTTATTGATGCATTAAAAAATCTATTGCTTTCTGTATTAAAATGTGTCAGAAATGTTTTATTAATTATTGATGGCTTGTCATTCACATATAAAATGATTGCAATGGAAGTTACTCCCTTTTTCACAGGATGGTTACAATGGGAGCTAGGAATAAGGTTCACTGGAGGTTGATGCCAACAGCTCTTTTATGACTGAGAAATGTAGCCTAAGCTATTCGTTGTTCTAAAATGTGTTTGTGTGTGATTTAGTGTGAGTGTGTGCTTGTAATTTGTGTAAAATGGTTTATTACAATAAAACCCCTAGAAGCAACTGAATGCAAATGCTTTATTTTGGATCAACATGACCAAACACAGATCAAATCTCTTAAATCACAGGTAAGTGAACAGATTCATCCCAAAAGCAAGATTAATACAGTAAAGCCCTAAACACACTTTTAGCCTTAAATTCCATTGAACTCCTCACTCTCTCCCGTCTAAGCTATGCAAAGCAGTCTTGTTAACAGTTAGTCTCAATTTATTTTGTCCTAAATAGATCTGTGGTCTGCCTGGTCCCTCTTCTACACTGTCCCCCATCTACTCACTCACACACGTCACCAAACACTTGAAATGGCTTCTTATAGAATTCTGAGAGCTTGTCATTCAGCGCCTTGACAGACATTTCCTCAGCTGCCATCTTTTCTGTTTCTGTTTTAGCCAGGTAACCCCCTGATAGATGCTTATCTGTGTCTGTGTCTTTGCAACAGTAAGCTGACCAGAAGTAACTGGGCACATTGACTCTCTCCTCATGAAATGATTTCCCATTCCTTTTCTTAGCACTCAAATACCCTATCCATTCATCTCCTGGGATCACACCAGTGACCACATGGACAGTGCCCCTCGGGCACAAGTCAATACTGCCCCTGACCTTATCCTCCACCTGGTTGAACCACTGGATGTTGTCGCTGCCAGTCTGTGGGGCAGCATTGGTCAGGGTGAAGGTGGACTCAGTCGTATCCTGGTCACAGTTGTGGCAGTGAGGGTACAAATGCCCCATCTGGTATTTTACTTTTTGTTTAATCTTTTCTTTCTGTCCACTGTAGTCAGCACACAGGGCCTGATGTTTACCCCATTTATCACGCGTGGTGTCGCATCCTTCAATTGTCATGTCTGCCATCTTTTTCCAATCTTCACTCGCACGGTCTAAATGTGGATGATCAAGCTGCAGTTCAGATTGGGAACAAAAGAGGGCAGGAGAGAGTCAGAAAATACAAAATTTATTCCTCTTGTCTTCAGCACATTTCTGCAAAATTTTGTTGACAACTTCTCAAGTTAAGCTTGGTAAATAAGATCGCTAGTTTAAGTGTTTTGTATGGGATTCTATGTCAACTCAGCTGCATGAGTTCACAAATGAGTTCACACAATTTATGTGTTGCCCAAATTTATTTTAAGAACTTTGAGGGGAAAAAAGCAACTAAAATATATACACAAATACTGTTCTGTATATGTTTCATATTAAGCTTTCCACTGTTTTCCACCGGTTTAAATCGCTTGAGCAAAGTGCAGATGTGGATAAGTCCCTATTTCATTGACAGACGAAAGCTTGGCCTTTGCACAGCCAGACTCTTCTTGTTAACCTCTCTCTCTCACTCTCTCTCCCTCATGCAACAGATCCCGCTGGAACTTGCTAAATAGCTATTTAAAATCCGGTTAGCATAATTATGTAGCGTAAAAGTTGTTCTAAACTATTGCACC
>JAODXP020006968.1:0-60000 GCA_027497455.2 Sardinella longiceps | reverse complement strand
TCAACCCATTCTGGTGTGGAGGCTCTCATCATGCTTGATTCTCAGCTGATTTTGTGTCTTAACAGTAGACCTGCAACACACATACACATACCCCTAATGGCAGAGCTGCAAGACACACACACACACACACACACACACACACACACACACACACACACACACCTTCCACAACAAGTCATCCATTCAGTAAAGAGGCCCATTTCTAACGGCAGAGGTGCAGAGGCGCAGGATTTGGAAAACACGTGGAGCTTCAGTTACTCAAATACCTTTTATCTGATCACCTGGGACCTACCTGTCTCTCACCTTTACTGTACGTATGTGTGTGTGTGTGTGTGTGTGTGTGTGTGTGTGTGTGTGTGTGTGTGTGTGTGAAGGGTATTTTTAACTACTTTGGATATTTAACCATTTTTCCACTCTTGGAAATTACTTGAAATTATTCCAATGTGAAATAACTACACACACACACACACACACACACACAGAGACACACACACACACACACACACACACACACACACACACACACACACAGACACACAACTTCAACCCACTGGCCATTAAATAGATTAAAATAGAGTGGCCCTTCATGCTTGATGCTAAGTTGACTTTCATGGATGAACCTTCCACAACACATCATCCATTCAGTAGAGAGGCCCATTTGCATGTCCTAACTGCAGACGTGCAGAAGGGCCTTATTTGGAAGAGAGGAGAGAAGACGTGGAGCTTCAGTTACTCAAATACCTTTTATCTGATCACCTGAGACCTACCTGTCTCTCAACTTAACTCTGTGTGTGTGTGTGTGTGTGTGTGTGTGTGTGTGTGTGTGTGTGTGTGTGTGTGTGTGTGTGTACACACACACACACAACTATCTATCTATCATGTGTATATATACTGTATATAGGATTATTGCCTATAAACTGAACAACCTAGATCAGAACTGGGTAAACTAAGGCCCGAGGGCCACATGCAGCCTATTAAACTATCTAATCCGGCCCGTGGAGCCTGTTCAAATTTGTAATCATGAAATACAAATCCCCCTTCTTAACCCTGCATGTTAACATGTCCTCTGAAGAAAGTGGGGCTACTAGATTGGCTGAGATTTGCTAATTTACCGGCATCAACCCCATTCTACCGGTTGACTGTTAACATCTGGCTCATTAGTCAAAATCTAAAAGCCAATGTGGCCCTTCAGACTAAATAATTGTCCCTGAGCTAGACAATAGGCAGTAGGGGGTGTCCCCAAAACAATAAATTAATTAACCAAACACATCTCTCACTCGTCATAAGATTCTCCTCATCTCTTTATCTCTGACTAAACTTTCTTGAACGTCTTATAGAAATCTGATTCGTCACCACACCCCTAATCAATAACTAACCTATCTAATCCCCTGATTACTGTCTGGACGACATCTCCTACCAATCAAAACCCCACACGACAAGATTCACTCAGACACATGCACACACAGAACAGTCGAGAGAGAAGTAGCCTCAGCGCTATATACCCCCCCCCCCCCAACACACACACACACAACACACACACACATTCCCTAAACACACACACACACACACACAAGCCAGAGATACAGTAGATGCCCAGGTTGTCCACTAGAGGATTTGCAGTTCGCAGCCATAATTACTGGCTGGAGTACAATGTTGCACTTCAGATGGCTGACACTAGGGGGCATGAGAATCAATTATTTTTCCCAATTTCTACACATGCACAGTCAGTGTCCTTTTCTTTTTCCTTTCTTGCTGTTAGGAGTATGACACCAATGGGCTTATTTCACACCTGAACATTCCTGAAGCCGCAAATTGGGAAGACCTGAAGAGATAAAAGTGTTTTTTCATGTTTGAGCATAAATATTGTTAATGCTTCTTCGGGACTTCTCAATTTGTGGGCTTCCCATGTGCATTATTTAAAAGAAAGTGAATTTAGACATGTTTTAAATGTCAATGCATTCTTTCCAAATGACTCATATTATTGAACCATTTATGGGTGCCTGCCACATATAAAGCATGTGAACAGCTCCATAACTGTACATAGAACCATTTTTTTTCTAAGAATAATAGCAATAAGAAAGATATTTCTCACAAAAAATCACATATACAAAGAGCACAAACATACAAAAAACAAAACAGACTAAATTAAAGACTATAAATAAATGTGTTTTTAATGCTTTTAGTCCCCTCACTTCATCTGAATGTAGTACACTAAGTTCCAATAGTAGTTACATTTATTTAACCTCAATCTTAGAGAAGTGCAAACCCCCAGTAGTAGAGTTAATCCCAAAGCACCTGTAGTAGGCTACGAAAAGACACCCTCATAAAAAGCACAATAAATAGAATAAAATAGACAACAATTAAAAGACTTAAAAGCACCCTAACCTTTTTTTTTTTTTTTTAACTTTATTGCCAGCACACAACTTACAGGCAAACACAACCACACAATACACTAAGGGCAACCCTAACCTTTTTTTATACAGATAAGATTAATACAACCACTCTTTATCCACGCCAGGGTCTGGGGTCCGTTTCTCAAAAGCATTGTTGCTTAGCAACTATGCTTTTGGGAAAACAACTATTTTATACACATTTTATATGTGTTGTATTTGTTTCCTTTATTCATTTGTCTTTGCTTTTCCAACCTCTTTGTGTCTGCCTTGTTCTGTCATTGAACCATATAATCAGGGTGTTGTTATGGTCTACAGGGTTAATCTTTAGATCAGAGTAACTGAACCACCGTAAACATGAAACCCTGCATAGAGTTCCTCCTTTCTGAACCTGGTGTAGAAAGTGTGCAGGTGTGTGCGCTTGCCAGAGGAGACGCCGTAGAAGGACACAGTGCCATCCTCCTTGTCCACAAACACACCTATCCTCCTGGTGGCTGAGTAGTTTGTCTTTCTCCTCAAGTCAACCCTGTTCTTCAACCCGTGCCTCACCAAAATGCAGCATCCAGGACTTGGTATTGAGGCCAAGGAAGCTGTCAAGCTTAGACCCCGAAGCCGTTTGTTTTTAGGATAATGGCTGGCTGAAGATGTTATTGGCTGGCTAGCCGGCTCAGCCAAAACCTAAATGGCTGCTGCAGCCGCCAAAATGTTCATGGCTACAAATGGCTGAAGTGGCCATTTTTATGTCTATAGATGTCTATATCATACTGATCTCAGTAGCAATGTATGACTAACATCATAGTTTAGGGTTGGGTATTTATTAGCCTATATTTCTTCATACAAGAGCTAATTTAAAAGCCTACTTTAAAACTGTGCCAGTTCCTCAATGATAGCCTACATAAATTGATACCTGAACAAAAAAGCCCAAAGCATTAGTCTATTATTATTACATTAAAATAATAATTGTATTGAGCTATACAGTAGCCTATATTTGTTACCAATATCTTTAACAGTATCTGAAGTTCAAGCAATTATATTGAATGGCTTGCCATAGGCTAAACGAAAAAATGACTTGCCATATGTTCTGCAGGCACGCATCACCTAGGACAAATGCAAACAAGCCCTCTGTTGAAATTGACAGTAGGCCTATGGTTCTTAATTAAATTGAAGAGGTTTCTTCTTTTCATATAAGTTTTTAAACATGTTGGAATATACAGGCTGTTAGGCATTTACAGTAGCCTAGCCTAAGTGATTTATTTACTTTAGTCAGGGCAAGTCCGCGATGGAAATGATGTGGCTATGAATCGTCTAATAGCTCAGGATTATGAAGCTACGGTATAAAGGTAAGCTATAATTGTAATTCGAGATGTAATCATGAACATTTGGCTATTGAAAGCTTTTTTTAACTAACAGTTTTGCCCATGCTTGAAACTTGTAGGCTATGTTTGCACAGCGCACCTTTTCACTGTGGAAAAAAAGCGTATGATATGACACGACTAATGCCTCTGAGGCGTAATTTCGGAACACCGGTGTGCAAGGATGATTTATCTAGTGTTTATTTTCGTGTGTATCATAGGCTCGTGTTTCTGTGTGTGACTGATAGAAACAAGATAGTTGTTGCAAATGCTTCTACCTGCCTGGCTCAGCCAAAACTATCAGCTGGCGGCTTAATGGCTTAAAAAGTTATTGGCTGGCGTTGGCTTAAACTCGTAATGGCACAAATGGCGGCGCGTGGTGGCGGCTTCAGGGGTCTAGTCAAGCTTATTGTCTTTCCTTTTCATGCTGCTGTAGGCCAGACCTACTTTCTATTTTTTGGTCATGATTACATTGTTATTGCCTCTGCTAAGGAGTGTGTGTCTGTATTGCATGGATTTAGACAAAGTTTTCGGACAAAATGTGCATTGGGACAAGTAACAATTGATTCAATTTTAGAGGTGATCAGTGATCCAGAACACAGTCTGGAATTTATAGTGTCTGTGACCACTGCCTTGGCAGAGGTCTGCTTTCACCATGTGCTTTTGCACAGTACCAAACACACAGACTTATTAAGAGTTTAGCACTAAGGAGCAGTGGTTCGACCAGCCCTAAGGAGGATTATTGAGTTAAAATTTAGTTAATCCCGTCGCTCCCATGATTATCCATCAAATGGACATTTGCTTTAGCCTGGGCCCGCCCATACTGTACTTCCTGTCGCTGCATGAAATTTTGTGATCAAGTCAGTAAACAGTGCCGGAGCTCCCTACACGCAGGTAACGCACTGCGCGTAGGGCACCAAGTGCCTTGGGGGGCACCAAAAATCTGGGTTGTGAAAAATCATCACAATATGTTGCTAGCAACCTTGTCTAAAATATGTCTTAAGCATGTTGATAGGCAAAAACCCATACAAAAGTAAAATAGACCACACTGATCAAGAAAAAACTTAATCTCCTATGTGGCCCTCTACAATCTGCCACCCCCTCCTCCGACTTCCATTCGCAAGTCAGTCGTTTAGACCAGCAACAGCGCGGGTTGTGACTTTGAAGCCTGAAGCCCAAACCTCACTTCAAAAGGCCCAGATATTTAAGCATAGAAACCCACATCCACAGACATACACACACATCCTCACAGTACAAATACAGTAAGTACATCTAATGAGACCTCATTCCTGTGTCCTACCCACCGGTTGAAAAAAAAGACATTCCAACTTGGAATGGTATGCTTTTGGGAATATAAATATGAGGACAATAAAAAAGAAAAAAAAAGATAAACTGAAATCTTTTACTTTGAATAAATAATTCCAAGGAGTTTTGGTGTTTAGTAGGTTAACACCAAATATTTGTAAATGATCAGTCATTTAGTGCTAACAATAACAATAACAGCCTATTATTTAGTTGTTAGCAACAGTGCCATGACATGCTATCATGCATGAACTGCAGTAGCTCTCCCATTAAAAGTGTATTCGGCAACTCTTTTAAAGTCAAATTTCGTAGCATTGTAACATTATTCTGGAAGTATTACATCAAAAAGCCTATCTACACTCTAAGAAATGTCCTGTAAAAACTACAGTACAGAACAGGAAGCTTAGTTGCCAGAACTTTACTGTATTTATTATCTACAACACAGTACTGTAATACCATATACAGCAGTTTACTTTTTTTGTGATCAATTTTTTCTTTATTTTCTTTATCATGGGGGAGTACACACATAAACAAGGAATGTAATATTGGTTATCCACCAATCATTTCTCTAAACAAACCCCCTCCCTCCATTCTCCATTTTTTTACCCACTAGAGCCCACCCATTCCTCTCCCACATCCCGCCCCTCATATGAAATAAAATAACAGAATAGATAAATAACAATAAAACCGGCATGCCTACTAAAGCTGCTACCTTGAAATAGATGAGGAAGTAAATATAGGCATACATGAAAAGAAAAAGAAAAAAAACCTGTAGTTTCTACAGCAGTTTATTGTAGAAACATTGTACTGTACCTTACTATACCTCTGAAATTACTGTAAATATGGATTACGGAAGCTTACTGTATACAAAATGTTACTGTAATTATGGGTTACAGTAAAACAGGTACAGTATAACATATTAAAAAAAATAAAAAATTGTAGCCTCATATTAAGTAGGCTAACAGTCGGCTAAACTCTAAAGACTAAACTTTATCTAAATCAACATGAAATTCAAATAGAGATGAACAGTCAAAACTTTTCAAAAAAACATATTTTATTAAAGAAATGTAGAAAAACACGTTCATTTTAATTCATTAATTACAGACGTATTACAGACTTAGGCTATGTCTAACAGCCAGTCAACTCTAAAACTCAATTTCACTCTCATGCACACACACGTACGTGAACACAAACACATTAGCATGCCCCTTAAAACTGCACAACATAGCCCAGCAGGATTCTACACAGTTGACACTTATCACATTTTACACATAGAGGAAAGAATTAGGATATGTTTGTGTGTGTTTGTCTTAAATACACAAACATTAAGACTGGCCAACTCCTGTTTAAATACACAGACAGTAAGAATAACCTACTGCTACTCTTGATGATCTAAACAAATATTGAGAATGTCTTTCTCTAGGGGCGCTGTGGCTCAGTGGCTAGAGCGTCAGACCATTACTCCAGGGACCCGGGTTCGATTCCGACCCGAGGTCGTTTCCCGATCCCACCCCATCTCTCTCTCCTACTTGTTTCCTGAACATCTCTATACTGTCCTATCTGATTAAAGGCACAAAAGCCCAAAAAAATATCTTAAAAAAAAGAATGCCTTATTCCTAATTAAATACACAAACAGTAGTCCTGCATAAATTCAGATGATAGATACTAAGGCAAGTTTTATAATGCCAACATTTCATCAGAATTATTCTGACATAACATCGTACAAAACAAACTTATCAGAACCGCACGTCTGTCTGGGGTTTCAACATTTGCCGTGCAATATGTGTGACACAACCTGTGTGTGTGTGTGTGTGTGTGTGTGTGTCTGTGTGTGTGTGTGTGTGTGTGTGTGTGTGTGTGTGTGTGTGTGTGTGTGTGTGTGTTTCAACCTGTCTGGGACAGGGGACCTGTACTTCTTGCTTACACACACACACACACACACACACACACACACACACACACACACACACAAATGCAAGAATAATACACAAACAGTAAGAATAGCCCACTCATTAAATACACAAACAGTAAGCATGGCCTACTCAAATACACAAACAACTAGATGTACCGCATGGCGGTACAAAATATAGCCGCCGCTCAGTTCTACACGTTGTCTGCATATATATGATGCTTGTCAACTTGTTTGTATCTCTCTCATGTTATAAATTTGTGTCTGCATGAGTGAGTTTGCTTTTGTGTACAAGTATAAGAGTGTGTGTGTGTGTGTGTGTGTGTGTGTGTGTGTGTGTACCCGTGCGCATGTGTGCTTGTGTGTACAGTATGTAGTGTGTGTGTGTGTGTGTGTGTGTGTGTGTGTGTGTACCCGTGCGCATGTGTGCTTGTGTGTATGTAGTTATATATGAGCACTATGGCAAGCCATTCAGGAAAAAAAAAACTTGAATATATTGAATGAAACTCTGAATATATTGAATGAAAGAAAACCTTGAATATATTGAATGAAGTCCCGAATATATTGAATGAAACTGTGTAGCAATATAGCAAACCTAAGGCTTAATGCAGGCTTTGTACTTGCTTTGCATGTCCCATAGTCAATGCATTGATTTTTACAAATAATAGGTTGTAGTAGAGCTGCATAAAACATTGTACAGTGTATACACCGCTTTACACAATATTGAACCCTCCTCTAGTCCTTATAAGGCTTTCCTGTAAGATTGTGTGTGTGTGTGTGTGTGTGTGTGTGTGTGTGTGTGTGTGTGTGTGCTTGAAGTGTATTTAAGCTCACACTCTGCGCTTGCTCTCCTCACTCTCCTCCTGAGCTGACAGAGAACACTGATCTTCCTCATCATCATCATCATCATCATCATCATGAAGCTGATTGGTCCGCTGGTGCTGCTGGCTCTTATCTCATTGGTGGAGGGGGAGGTGGTGAACTCCTTTGCTGCCTCCTGTCCTCAGTTCTTTGTGAGGGATCAGAATAATAAACCCGTCACCACTGTACTGGAGGGAGATCTGTCAGACGTACAAGAACAACAACCCAAATGACTACAGGTACGCCACGCTCTACGACACCAGAAACAGGATCCCTGTCTACTCCGCCTATGTGTTCACAGGATATGATAAAACAGAGCGGAGAGGGAGCTGGATGATTGAACCTCAGGTGGGTTGGTTTCTGTTGTTTCAGTATTTAATGCTATGCTGAAGGGCTCTAAGGTTTGATGAAAGAAAAACACAAAAAGCTGTTTCTTTCTTAGTTTGTCAATTTTGCAGATACTGAACTTTGTACAGCAGAGGGAACAATCCCTCAGTTTGAATAGTCCAACTTTTCTGACTCTCTCCTGCCCTCTTGTGTCTCCAATATGCACTGCAGCTTGATTTAGACAATGGAATAGCAGAGATGACAACTGAAGGGTCCCAAACCCGTAATGGTGTATGGGGTAAACATCAGGCTCTCTATATTGACTATAGTGAACAGAAACCCAAAGGCAAATATCATATTGGCCACCTGTACCCCCACTGCCACAACTGTGACCAGAACCAGGCCGAGTCCACCTTCACCCTGACCAACGCTGCCCCCATGACCCCGGAGGACAACACCGACTGGTACGGCCAGGTGGAGAAGGTCACTGCCAATATGATACATAATACACGTGACCTGGTCACTGCCTATGTGGTGACTGGCACAGTGCCAGGGGCTAACGACTGGATTGGGTATGGTGGTAAACACAGAGTCAATGTCCCTGCTTACTTCTGGTCTGCCTTCTGCTGCAAACAAAAAGGGGAAAATAGGTATCACTCAGGGGCCTTCCTGGCGGCCACCAAGACTGGGATGGACTGGAAAATGGTGGCAGACAGAATGTCTGTTAGGGATCTGAATGAAAAACTCTCTGAGCGTTACAGAATCAATGACTTTAAGGTGTTTGGTGAAGTATGTAAGTAGGAGAGATGGAGGAGAAGAGAGAAACAAGGCAGATACTACACGTGGTTATGAAAAAAATAATTTTGGAAATCATTTTAGAAAGATTGTATTTTAGATGGGAGATTGAGGGGGTGCCTTCCAGGCAGCACTGCCTTCAAGGTACTACTCCACTCAGTTTAGGGTTAGGATGAGGGTTGAGTAGCCTGACATAGCCCGACCATAATACTGCTGTTCATCCGTATTCATGGTCTGGGAACGGTCCTCTTGGGCGTGTTTATATCGGTAGAGAGTCTACCGGCCAATAAGCGACGCTGATTAGACGAGCTGTCCAATTGTTTCAAACCAAAAGTGAATGCCCTCCCCCCCGAAGTATAATCGCGCTAGGTTAAAGAACCTCCAGACCATGAATACGGATGAACAGCAGTATTATGGTCGGGCTATATCAGGCTAAGGGTTGAGGGGGTTAGGGTTAAGAATAGGGTAAGGGTAGTGCCTTTTAGGCTGTGCTGCCTGGAAGGTGCCGTTGGGGGCAAAAAACACCATTGAGCTGTTTTATGCCAGTATATCAGAAAAATCAATGAGATATCTATGTTTAATTTGGAGATTGAGGAGGCTTTGTCTGTATGCCAGATATACTGTATCAATGAGATATCTATGTTTAATTCGGAGATTGAGGAGGCTTTGTCTGTATGCCAGATATACTGTATCAATGAGATATCTATGTTTGATGAGATATTGAGGGGCTTTGTTGGTTGTATATGTCAGATACATCAATAAGATGTCTATGTTTGATGAGAGAGTAAGGGGGCTTTGTCTGTATATGCCAGATATGCTGTATCAATAAGATATCTATGTTGCATGTGCCAGATACTGTATACTGCATCAGTGAGATATCCATGTTTGATAGAGATTAAGGGGGCTTTGTCTGTATATGCCAGATACTGTATACTGTATCAATAAGATATCTATGTTTGATGAGAGAAAGTACTGCCATACTTTCACTTAAGTAAAAAATTGCCAAACTTTCACTTGACCTGGAGTAAGTTTTGACCTAGTATATGTACTGCTTTCGCTTGATGACTAAAATTGAGTACTTAGTGTGCATCTGATTGCGTTGTCAATTAGAAGACTGAAACTATATCTCTACCCAAAATACACTTATTTTAGATAGGAGATGGAGGGGACGTGGTGTGTTATATATATATATGCCACATATCAGATAAATCAATAAGATATGTACTTGTATGCTTGATGGGACAAAGTGCTTCCATTCTTTCACTTAAAATACATTTGCAAACTTGAGTCATGACTGGAGTAATTTTTGATGTGTCAATTTTGATGTGTAATTTTTTTGAGTAATTTTTATGTGTGTCTATGCTTAGTCTGCATCTGAGAGCACTATTCGCCTTATTCACCTGGAACGTTCTAAAGACGTTGAGGGGTACACTTCAGGGGTACACTCGGCTACACCGTTGCTACACAGCCAGCTGTCATGGCGCCTCACTGTTGTGTGCCGAAATGCACATCCTCAAAGAGGAAAAATCATACCGTGGGCGAGACTTTCCACCGTTTCCCAAAAGAGCAGGCACTTCGTTTAACTTCCGTACACCTCAAGCATCAAATTACGTTAAATTACGTCAAAATGGCCGCCAGGTGAATAACGCGAATAGAGTAAAAGGCTCATACCCAGATACACTGACCAACAGCAGCAGCACTGTTAGAGATAGTACATGAATATAGTGAGTTATCTCCCTTTAGAACGCAGATTCTCTTCTCTGATTGGCTGATGGGACATGTATACCGTCTACCGCTACTATACTGTCTGAATAAATCCAGAATAGTGGAAGAAGACTTGTAGAATAAGCGAGTATATACTGTAGCTCAACGTCATTGCTGTATGTCACTGCCCAGGTTGCTGGAAGCACATCATCATCATCATCATCAGTAATACCTAGTATACTAGTGGGTTATACATTGTATTTTGGTAGGTAATAATACTTACTCCAGGTTGCTGGAAGCACATTATCATCAGTAATACCTATGCAGTACTTAGTAGTCAGGAATTCCTCCACTATTCTGGATTTATTCAGACAGTATACTAGTGGGTTATACATGTTCTATTTTGGAAGGTACTAATACTTAGTAAATATGAAGGCTTATTAGGGCATTATTAAGATTATATCAAGAATAAAGGCCTAATTAGTCATGAACAAGACATTTGTGAATACACACTTAACAAATGATTAATGTTGCCTAACACATGCCTTACAAGTCACTAATACAGGCATTAATTAGGTATGTATTAATGGCTGATATGTGAACCTTAAAATAAAGTGTTACCGGATTTTGTATTAAAAACATTTTTTTCTTGGTCGTAATCTCGTGGGGTTTTGCTTTGAAGTTGCAGTTGCACATGGAAGAACACACCAAAAACAGTAGGCAAACGATAGGCCACTGAAAATACACAAATACTGTGGCACAAAGTCAATTGGTGAAAAAGAAGAAGAGAGGCCGCACACAAGAGCTTGATAATATGAAAAATTGTATTAAACAAAACAAATGCCGAAAAGAAAACAGAACAAAAGTGGGGTTTTTGTTTAATACAATTTTTCATAATATCAAGCTCTTGTGTGCGATCTCCCTTCTTCTTTTTCACTTGCACGGATTAATTTGTAGTTACGCACCAAGCAAAATAACACTATAAGACAAAGGCGCGGACACCACTCTCCCCTTCTACAATGTCATTGGTGAAACTGGTATTTTGAAGATAAAGGAGACTATCAAACATCCACCCCTTGCTAAACCTGTGTTGCCATGACTACACTGGCCTTGGCTATGAGAGGGACAGCACTACACGGAACTTGGCAAATATATAGTATAAGAGGTTTTTTGGCATGACAGTGCATGACACATGCACTTGAAATTCAGAAGCAGTAGCCACAGAGAATGCATAGTTTACATGAGCATTGGCCACTCTTGCGTGAAGCAAGTATCTGAAATCCGGACTAATGCCTAAAAATGATTGTCAATCCGACTTTCAAAGCTCTACGAGACTTTGGTCTGACCAAGAGCCCGTATAACAAAGTTTCTCAAAGAGCATGGTTCACCCGCCTCGGTTTGCTACTGGTCGATGTTAGAAAATGCTGTGCCAAAGCAAAACCAATCACACCACTCTTTCCTCTGACGTATGTGACGCGAAGGGAATTGCTTGAACAGAACTGAGAGCCATTGAAGCTGCTCAAAGTTGATTGCTTCTCGACCAAGAGGGGGCAGTTTCCCTGTTTAGGGGAATTCAGAAATCCTGCCCGATCAGCAGCTGGCCAGACCAGCGACAGCAATGCAAGTGCATTTTGTGCACAACTTATGTGCAAAAGTGGGTAGCCTAATGTCTTTGTGTGTAGCCTATGTGACAGTAGTGCTTTCAGTCTCTTTGCTAACTCAAGACGACACCATCCTTGTAAATTTTGCTCTACATTTATATAGGTTGTGATTAATCACATGTAGAACATGTGTGCATGTTTTTATTACGTAGGTATTTGCTTTTATTTTTGCACACTGAACTACCTGTTTTGTATTTACGCATTTGCTTTTATTTTTGCACAGCACATTGAACTACCAGTGTTGATTTACAACATTTGTTTTGCATTGGCCCTCAGTAGCTTTGATGCTTCAGTATGCGGAACACAACCTGCGTTGCCATGACTACACTGAACTTGGAACACAGAATGTTTGCAAACACAGAAGAAATCTATAATATGGACGGGACAGCACTACACGGAACTTGGCAGACTATGATAAGTCTTTTGAGTGAGATCAAATTGACAGAGAGTCTTGAGTATGCGGAAACAGAAAACAGAAATACCCTCATTTGTACATTTTTTACAGTGAGTACAAGGAAATAATTGATGTGTTTACTTATGCAATATGACCTAGAAAAGTTTTGTTGTATAGCTAGGGTGGCCATCGGCCAGAGGAAGAAAAGGAGGACACTTTTTGACTAAACGTGTGGACATCTAATTTTTTGCGTTTCTCATCCAATTTTTTTTTCTTTTTTCTTTTCAAAATTGCATTTTGGAGAGGCATAATCTTTAGACTACTTTGTGCACTTTGCAGAAATGCCAAAAAAATGAGACAATCTGCATATTTTGTGTGTGATAATTGACTCATAGGCTTAGCATCCTGGCAGATCTGTCATGGTATGAGACTATCACACTTCATTTGTGGGACTATAACACTTTATAAGACTCTTCTTTCATATTTCAACATTCCTTCATGGAAAACAGACTCCAAGTATTCCGTAACATCCATCCATCCATCCGTATCAGTGTTAAAAGTACGGGCATGAATGAAAGTGCATGACACATGTTCACTGCTGCACAGAGAATGCATAGTTTACATAAACATTGTCCTCTATTGCGTGAACCAAGCAATGAAATTCCGGAATAATGCCTAAAAATTAGGACATTATATTTTGGTCTGTACACATACACACGCACACATCATGGGGTTTGGAAATGTGATCTGGAACATTGTCAGTGATCTAGAACACCATCAGTGAAAGTATTGCTTTGGTGGAGGTCTCAGAGTGTTTTAGTTCATTTTTTGATTGAAGTTAAATTCTGTGTTCTACAGACCGTTTTGGCTACCAAGTGAATTTTGTGCAATCAGGCTATAGAAGAAGGATGGAATAGCACTACACGGAACTTGGCAGACATATAAGAAACTTTTGAGTGACATCATATTGGAAATTGAATCTTGAGTACGAGGAAACAGACAACAGAAATCCCCTAAATTATGTGTTGTTGATTGTTTGTGAGTACACAGGAAAAATAAGAGTGGGTTTATGTAATATGACCTAGAAAAGTATGCATTGTTGTATAACAGCACGCACGCACGCACGCACACACACACACACACACACACACACACACACACACACACACACACACAGATTTAGAAAGACAGGGACTATGCATATCAAGGAACAAGGAAAAAAAAGAATGTCAGTTATTTGCATATTTTTTTTTTTTTTTTTTAGCAACCAACTGATCAAGTGGAATGGCAACACTGTTGTGTTAATGATGGCAATGAAGGATAGTTATTCAGACGCACCCTCGCAGATATGTGTGTATATATAACGGTGTAACTCTTCTACCTGAGGCACTTGATCGAGAGGACTGCATCTCTGACACAAACACAGACACAGCACACACAGAGCCAGCACATCTGGTAGGTGTTTTAATGCATTCGGGCAACCACTGTAGGCCTACAGATCAATAATAATAACAATAATAATAAGGATAATGATAGTAGCATAATAATGATAATAATAATAATAATAATAATAATAATAATTTCACACAAAATTCTGTACATAGCCTACTGGTTAATGAATGACATAGCATTTTCCTACTCATCCCAATTTTCCCCAAATGGTGCCTTTATATCCCTTTATAGCCTTTGGGCTACAACTGTACGGCTTCAGGCCAGCTACTAGGCCTCCAGATTGACCACTAAAAATGGAAATCATGCTTATGGGGTTTGTTATAAAATTAAATTAAAAATTATTATTATTACTAAAAATTCTATTAAGTTGAGTAGAGATGATTGGAGTTAGCTCTTACCCTACCCCCAACCCCAAAAATAATGTAATGTGTCAAACCTCGTAGAGTTTATCTTATTCCAGTGTTTCTCAAACTGTGGGGCGGGCCCCACTAGTGGGGCGCAGACACATTACAGGTGGGGCGCGAGATGTCTTTGTGATCGACCGAGGGCCGCACCATGCCCCGAATTCACCTATCATCTCTGTCACTCATGGAGCATTCGTCAGTTATGCGCACATGACAGTAAGTAGAGCTTTGCAATGCTGTTATCTGCTAGTTGCTGAAAGGAATTTCGAGAGAAATTTGGCTTTGAATTAGTGACATGAAAATTCTAAAATCCTACATCCATCTACAGGCCTACCCACTCTGTGAAATATCTCAGGGCAGGTGGGGCGTGAAAATTATCTGCCTTCCAAAGTGGGGAATGACCGAAAAAGTTTGAGAACCACTGTCTTATTCCATTCAAGAATAGATTGATTTTTTTTTCATGTATTGAGCTCCACCCTATGCTTTACACATGCATATTGTCTGCCTAAGCTTTGACCAATTTAATACTATAAAAATGTTATTTACACACATTAGTTCAATGTATAGCAGAGTATATTATTATTATCCAGGTGTAAACAGTATTTCTCTTTTAATAATTTTAGCTAAAATTATTAAAAGAGAAATACTGTTTACACCTGCTGACTACAATATTTCAACAGCAGAAACGGCAAAAAATGACCAAGAATCTTTTTTAATTATATATAAAATAATGTAATTGCCATCAAAATTCACTAACTTCTCATCCTCATGTTCATCAAATTGGCCTGAACAAGAAAGACATCAAAAGGGGTTTCATTGGTTAACTTGGCTGACATTTCATATTGTGTTTCATTGGTTAGCTTGGCTGACATACAGTAATTCTCCATATGAATTAAAATACTGCTTGAATTGCCAAAAGCTGGTCCAAAGTACTGAGAGTTTGGTTGCAAATAAAGAAACTTTAGCATTGGATTGCAGATAAAGAAACTTTGGGTTGTTAGCCTGACACGTCAGACTATATCATAAGAATGTATAGTCTGAAGACCACTGATAGACTGTACCTCAATGGAGGGGCGGGTGATTGCGTTGTCTTTCAAACTGCCTCTCCACGTAATAGGCTAGCGTTCCGGCCAGTGGTACCAGCTGGTATATCAAACTTTTCCCGTAGCCCGTCGGTAACACGGCAAAGACATCTTTTTCAGAACGAAAAACTTCAGTGCACTTTCTTGTTTCACTTTCAAAGAAAATGACAAGTGCAATTCGTCCAAAACTAAAGCCAAAGACGATTCCGCTCTGGTTTGAGCAGGGCTGTCGTCATCGTACAAAGCCCGCCTTACGATTTCCTGTACACATACCGCGCTGTGATTGGTTATCCGCCTCCAGAGGAAGGCTAAAACGGGTTTCTATCAGTGGCCTCTAGACGTACCTCTGTGCAAATTCAAATTTGCTACCACTAGGGGTACGTCTAGAGTCTAGGCTATTGGGTTGTAACATTGGAAGACGACTTGCATGACATGTTTGTTGATAGAATTCGAGGCGGTCGCCTAGGGCATCAAATATCACAATACATTTCTTACTTTTTTTCTTCAGTTTTTCTCATATATTTTTACTCACTGTAAATAAAGGACAGAGGTAGGCCCTAGGGCTGTTTCATACTTCAGAGGGGAATGTCAGTGATATTCAGACACTCAGAGAACAGATAGATATGCTACCATTCTGGTTCACCTTCCCAAATATTTCAATGGTGTTTTTAACCCTTTTGTAATTGGACCCTCCTAAAAAGCTATGGCAGCACCCTGGAACAGTGTGTTCTCCAGTGCCCCCTCTGTCCACTTCCTGCACTGCAGCGTCCTCCCTCTACGCCTCTGCCTGGTGCTCTGCTGCCTCTCCCTCAATGCCAGACCGTCTCATGGACAAGGTAAACAAGTAAACAACACATAAACAACTCATCACATAAGGTAAACAAGTTTCAATAATATATGAGCTTGAATTCATATCCTAACAGAAGACATTGACACAAAACCCCAAATACAAACATATTTTACTCCAATCAAATCTTTCATGATGGTTCCGTAGTAGGAATCAGTGACTTAAATGATTCAGCAGGAGTCAGTCATTCATGATGGTTCAGTTGTAGGAGTCAGTGATTTAAATGATTCAGCAGGAGACAGTCATTCTTGATGACTGAGTAGTAGGAATCAGTGATCTGAATGATTCAGCAGGGGTCAGTCATTCATGATGAATCATTAGTAGGAATCAGTGACTTAAATGATTCAGCAGGAGTTCATCATTCTTAATGATTGAGTAGTAGGAGTGATTCTACCGATGATTCATTAGTCGACTGTTTCTGACTTCATGATTCCTTGTCGTTTGAGGTCCAGAAGATTCCACCTTGGTGATTAGTGCCCTCAGCAGACCTCTGGATCTGGGCACTCTTTACAATGCCCGAAATGACAAGATCATCACAGGTAATTTACACACTCTACCACGCTCTCAACAACAAGATCATAACAGGTAATTTACACACTCTACCACGCTCTCAACAACAAGATTGTAACAGGTAATTTACATGCCTGAGAATGCCTGCAACAACAAGATCATAATAGGTATACATGTAACACACTTTACAACATTTGCAACGACTAGATCATAACAGGTCATTTAAACACTCTACAATGCCCACAAACCACAAAATCATATCAGGTAATTTACACATTTGACAATGCCTGCAATGACAAGATCATAACAGGTAATTTACAAGTGCTACAATGCCTGCAACGACATAGTAATTAATTTAGATAACCATCTGCTACAAAATACATTTTGAACTTGTGTGTGTTATAGCATTTGTTACAGAGACACCTGAGAGAAAAGTAAAGTTCTAGCACCCTAATTTTTTTTTCAGTGGCCGGTAGAAATATTTTTTGGCCGGTAAAAGATCAGGCCTTACCTGCCATTGGCAGGTGGGTCAAAAAGTTAATTTTATACCCAGTCTGTAGTGATATCGTCCAACCTTATAATAATATAATGGTCCATCATTAAGATGACATCGATATGACAATATTATTAAACTACAATCCGATATCAAAAACATATCGTATCGTAGTCGTAATACCGGAATATCGCCCAGCCCTAGTTGATTGTCATTCTGTTATTATTTCTCATTGTCGTGTGCTGCCTTGTTGACTTGTAAAATCTCAAAGATTTAACAGTACTGTACTGATATCGTTCTTCACATTTCAGGAATCAGTCTCTGGGACAGAGAGGACATGAAGACAGCAACTGTAGTCAGCCCTCAGCCAAACACCAGATTCCACGTAGCAGGGTCCGAGACTTTGAGAGACAAGCTGAACCTGCTGGACGTGAGCGCCTCACTGAGGGTCAGCTTCATGAGTGGACTGGTTGAGGTGGGAGGATCTGCCAGGTACCTCAGTGAGAAATCCTCCTCTAGTCACCAGTGCAGTATCACCCTGAAGTACCATGTGACCACTGAGTTCCGAGAGCTGATCCTGACTGAACTAGAGTCTCCAGATGTTGAGGTGTATGACAAGACTGACGCCACACACGTGGTGGTCGGGGTGCTGTACGGGGGCGATGCACTCATGGAGTTTCAAGAAAGTTTCAGCGATGAGTCACAAAGACGATTGATCGAGGGCAACCTTGATGTGATGATAAAGAAGATCCCAGGAATTACCATTAGTGGGGAAGGAAGCATAGAGATGGATGATGATGAGAAAAACATGGTGAAGAACTTTGTATGCAAGTTTTACGGAGATGTTCGACTGAAAGAACTTCCATCCACTTACGAAGAGGCTGTGAAGGTGTACAAAGAGCTGCCCAGTCTGCTTGGGAGCAATGGAGAGAATGTGGTACCTCTGAGAGTCTGGCTGTATCCACTCAGTAAGCTTAGCAACACTGCATTCAAGCTGAAGAGAATGATCTCAGCGATGCTGGTGTCAGCAATAGAGAAAGTCATGGATGATCTCCATCATGCTGAGGTAAGAACCAATGACCTTCTAGAGAGTAGCAAAGACATCAAGGCTGAAGACATCGTCACCAAACTGGAGCAGTTCCAAAGCAGTCTAAGGGTGTTCACTGTTGAGTTTCTACGGAAACTGGGAGATCTGATCCCTGCCATTAAAGGAGGCGCCGTGGCAGAGACGACCCTGAGTCATCTCCTGAACTCCCAGGATGCAGCTGGCTTCAGCGGGACAGAAATGGAGCAGTGGCTGGATGGAAAGGAGACCGAAATCCACATTGTGACATCGAATATAAAACTCCTCCCAGATTACAAGAAAAAGATTAAATCTCCTGGCCCTGAACTTGACTCTGTCCTCTTAGACCCCAAGATCAGAGATGTCATTGTCCTCAGCTTCACCTCCCTGAGTCATGAGGAACCATACCTGAAAAAAATAGCACATGGAGCTCAGAACCTCAGGAATGGTTCTACGAGGACACCTGAAAAGGAACCAAAACATGAAGTGCCATGGTACTGGAGCCAGGATATAAAGAAGAACCTACATTCATTGGTTGGTCTCTATAAAAGCATCCCATACCCGAACAAGTTGATCAGTTTCATTCATGACCCAAAGAACACTGGCGCTTCAATCCAGTGGTACCACAACGGAGCTCTAAAGAACCCACACATCACAAGCATTCCGCTCGAAATATGTGAGTTAGCACATTATTTCTATATTTTATTTAAAAAGTAGCTCCGGAGTAAGTTTAAGCATAGACCTATTGCACGAGCTTTCTAATGCTAATATATTTCGCATGGAATGAAAAAACTCTCACGTTTCCGATGCAAGGGCGGATTTTAGCGACATTAATATAGCTTCTTAGCTACCTTGGAACAAACGTAGGTGCTTCTATTTATGTTGCTGACATTCAGCTGATGGGGGGGTCGTCCACATTGTTTGATCCACAGCAGGCATTTCTCTCTCAGGGTCTTGGGTTTCGGGAAGGGATGAAATCTTACCCCTCCCTTCAGCCTTTTTGGATATCGGCTGTCAGAATTACAAACGCCATAAGCGCAACGTTTGAACATTTAATTTTATTCTCGAGTAGAAGTCTCTCTCATAGACTTCCATTAATCAAAATGGCTCGCTTGACTGAGGTCCCGAGCTTTGTAACCAATTGCTATGCTATGATTGGTCAGTTACCGTTTTGGGGGTTTGGTCACGGAAAAGTGAATTCTTTCGAAGCAATGTAGCCTTACAGTTTTACCAGTCTGACAGAAATTACGATATATCATGGAAATGACAGGAAATGTTTCCGCGGGCCGCCATTGGCCGCCGGGCCGCACTCTTAGAACCTATAGGGTCTCGAACCCTATCCTTAAGAAATATGATATTGCCTTTTGACAGGCATAAGAAATATCAGGTTATGTTTAGAAATAAGAGTAGTAATAAGAGTGACACTCATTCAGCTCAACTGATCATTTCTGAACCATGAGACAAGCAAATGCAGCCTGGCTTGCGCGACCACATTCAGAAACTAGAAAAGCACTCACAGAGCACAGACCTCCTAGCCTGGCAGCGCCATCCTGCGTACTTACGTTAAAATGAATTTTACCTCCGTACGAGTCTGGACCAAAGCGCCTACCTCGGTTCGTTCACGGTTTAGCCAATCAGCACACAGTTTAGAGCGATGTCTCTTAACTTGCCTGAACACGTTCGTTATTCTCCCCCCTACTTTCGAATTACCTTTACAAAATTGGTACATGACATTAACATTCATGATCTTGAGCATCTGTTACTGCTGAATGCGGAAGTGAGAGCCAGATGAGAGGATACGTCATATCCAAACGGAAACATGTTGCCTTTGCATTGTTCCAGACTGTGACGGAGTCAACAGTCGGCTTATTAGTCAGGCTACAGACCTCCACCAAGGCAATGTGATCACAGACACAAAGTAAATTAAAGATGGTGTTCTGGATCACCAATCGCCACCAAAATTGAATCAGTTCTTATTCACAATATACACATCTTGCGAAATTTTCATCCAAGTCCGTGCAGTACTTTTCCAGTTATTTTGTACACAGACAGACAGACAGACACACATTTGTGAAAACATATCGTCCTTGGCAGAGGTAATAATTAAAACTGTGGTTTGGCAAAGCTAGCATTGCCCAGGAATTCCGGGCAGGGTTAATCTAAACGTCTTATCAAATGCTATCAAACTTCTATCAATGCATTGAGACAAAGCTGGACAGTCATCATAAGCTCGCAACCTTCAGCCTGCTCATCCCTAATTGGGTTCTGATCTTTTTTTGGCTCGAGAGTTGAGGAAATTGCCTCCTTGGCCATACTGGCTTGATCGCCAAAATTCATGCAGTGACAGGAAGTATGGGCAGGCCCAGGCTAAAGGAAATGTGGATTACCTTAGATTAGATTTGACTCATGGGAGCGACAAGATTAACTAAATCTTAACTCAATAATCTTCCTTAGGGCTGGTCGAACCACTGCTCTCTAGTGTAAAACTCTAATTAAGTTTTACTTATTTTTACTTACTTTTAACTGTGTAAAAGCACCTGGAGAAGCCAGAACTCTGCCGAGGCAATGTGGTCACAGACACAATATAAATTCCTGATGGTGTTCTGGATCACTGATCATCTCTAAAATTTAATAGATTATTACTTGTCCCAATGCACATGTTGTCCGAAATCCGTGCAATACAGACACGCCAGCGAAAACATCACCTCCTTAGCAGAGGTAATAACAATCTAATCATGACCAAAAAAAGTTATTGTGTAGTTGAAAGCTATGTTCTGTATCCTGCTTACCATGTGGTCTTCTGTGTTTGGTACAGTCTCCTGTGAACTCTCACTGAACAGGAACACTGCAAACAAGCACCTTCTTCTGTCCAGGAGGCACAGGAGGGTGTCTCGGGTGTGGCCCGTTCGGGGGTACCCTTATCATAAAGACAGGTTTGATGTCCAGCGTCAGGTCTTGAGCAAGCAGCCTTTGCCAGAGCGCTGCTACTGGGAGTCAGAGTGGAGCGCCAATGGCCAGGGTATTACAGGTCTGGCCTACAGCAGCTTGAAAAGGAAAGGCAATAAGGTTGACAGCTTCCTTGGCCTCAATACCAAGTCCTGGATGCTGGAGCACCCCGAAAAAAACATTTTGGTGAGGCACGGGTTGAAGAACAGGGTTGACTTGAAGAGAAAGACAAACTACTCAGCCACCAAGAGGATAGGTGTGTTTGTGGACAAGGAGGCTGGCACTGTGTCCTTCTACGGCGTCTCCTCTGGCAAGCGCACACACCTGCACACCTTCTACACCAGGTTCAGTAAGGAGAAACTCTATGCGGGGTTTCATGTTTACGGTGGTTCAGTTACTCTGATCTAAAGATTAACCCTGATTGTATGGTTCAATGACAGAACAAGGCAGACACAAAGAGGTTGGAAAAACAAGGAATAAAGTAAACAAATAAAGTATAGGCGTAGTTGCTAACCAGTTATCAACTTAGTTGGTTGGCAATTGGACTCTACTTTTTTGGAAACGGATCCCAGACCCTGGCATGGATAAAACGTGGTTGTACCAATCTCATCAATTTAAAGAATTTACGGTGTTTTTTATGCTTATTTTATTATTTTGGTAGCCTACTACAGGTCATTTGGGATTAAGTCTACTAGTGGGAGTGGTAGTGTACTACTCTATGATGGAGTTAGGGGACTAAAAGCATAAGGTACATATTAGCCATTTCTCAATACTTTACTTTAATGCACTTGGATTCTCATGGACTTGTGAAATGTCAGAAAAACACAGGTGAAGTAACGTTCCAAAAGTTCACATTTAGTCAAGTACGCATGGAGTTCCCGGATGTTTTCTCAGTTCAGCCATTTTTTTTGAGAATGCATCAGATAGTGACTTCTGATAAATTCAGGACCACTATTCCCCATAATGCACTTCGGCGCTCCATTCTCAGATACGGAAATATGGCGGAGTGTAATGCAAGGATTAACCATATCTGTTTTAAACTAATACATTTGGGGCTTATCAGACATGATATTATAACTTTTAAGTCTCTACACATGGATTTTGTAACCAAAAAGTGAGGAGATGCGACCTTTGTACCGTTTGTAGCCTTAACTTGTCATCCACCAACCTGCCAACGTGTTTTGAGTAGTGCTGTCAAACGATTAAAAGAATTAATCTGATTAATCACTATTTTTTTCAATGATTAATCATGATTAATCACTTTTAATCGCAACTCATTTACTCCAGTAAGAATTTGGATGCTAGGGTATGTTGGATCCATATTTTACCCTGTAAAGGCCCGGGTACTAAATAGTTGGCTTTGTTTGTCTCAAATGGGGCAATTCACACCTGTCCCCTACCCCCAAGGATTTCCCCAAACATGTTGTTGGACAGTCAGGAGCTAGGCCATAATCTTTGTATAGTTTGACTTGATAGCCAAGCCTTTTTCTATCTGAAATTGAACATAATACGTGCCATGAAAGTGGAACCATATCCATCAGGATTAATCTGAGTTAATTTTTTTAATCCGAGTTAAATTTTTTGGATTAATCACGTGATTAATCAGTTAATTTTGCCAGCACTAGTTTTGAGGCAAGCATAGACAGCTTCCCCCCTTTAGCTTCAACTTCTCAAGGTTGAACTCGCAAGTTCTTGTACATTCTTTGTATTGAGAAACGGCTATTTATTGAGTCCTGAATTTAGTTTTTTGTATGTTTGTGCTCTTTGTATATGATATTTGTCACAATTATTTTTCTTCTTGCAATCATTCATGGTTCAATATAAAACCTTTTTTAAGGGTCAATTGAAAATGCAAGAGCATGTGTTTCTTTGAATACACCAACATTGTATCTTATTATTTTTGAAACATGTATCACAGCATGCCAATGACAAATAAAACAGCAAAGGCTTTAAAGGAAATTGTTTATTTATTTATTTATTTATTGTAAGTATTTGTTTGACATTGGCAATTTACAATTGACAATTGGTAAATTACATTATTGTAAAAAGTGAAATTACATCATTATAAAAAATTATAAAAGGATAAAAACACAGAAACATGAAACACAAAGATATTTACATGACAATGTTCAATACTTCCAATGCAGGACCAGCAACTCTTAAAGGTGCTATGTGGAATTCCTGTCAAAAAATCATATACCATACTCCACACTCAAGGGGGTGGTGTTCAGCATAAACCAGAGCCATAGCCTGTAGAGTTTGAGGCTCTTCACAAAGTATTTTTTCTACCCTATCCAAAAATTAAAAGCTTCCACCATAATTTACAAAGATGGGTAACATGCAACTATATCAAGAAGCTTGATTTCTGCAAGAGCCCATGAAAATAATCGCCTTTAGCGAAAAGCGCGGCTGTAACACAGACTAACGTTAACTAAGTTCAACATATTGACAGGGGACAATGCATCGGCAACACCGAAACGAAGGCTTCTCCTTTGGAAGAGCCTAACGTTAGTGCGTGATAAGAGTTAGAATTCTATCGTTTCACTCGGGACATGCAGGTCAGCAGTAAGCACCCTGCCCGCTTCATACACACCATTCCAACGATGAGCGATGCACATGTGTTTTCCTTTACTAACGAATTTGTGATCGAGATATTCCTTACCTACACCTCGATTAAATCAATTGAATGTCCACTATTATTTAGGTGTGCGAATTAATGTTACCAGAGTTGGTCGATATTTTAGATCATATTGATATTTGAGCCAACCAACGTTAACGTTAGCTCCCACTGACAATACATTTGGCTCGGGCTACTAACAGATTGATTGCTTTTGACAGGGTCTACTTTACGTTTACAGATCAATTTCGTTAACACAAGCCCCTGTGTTAGCAATCATCAGCTTGGCATACCGCTACATTTAACCATAGGACGTAGGCTATAGCTGTAACGTTACGGGCTCTGCTATCTATCTAACATAACTTTTGACATGGGCAGTGGTAGCCTAATGTTAGTCTTTTTACCTGTCCAGACGAAACATTGCAGTTCCACCATCAATCTTCCTTTAGCCTACTTGCTCCAGCTGCCATGAATGGTTTTCAAACTATGTCGATGGTTTAATTCCAGTTTAATCGGTTCTTATCTTCACTTTTCAATGAGTGTGTTCCTGGCTCCCATAACTTGTGGTGGTGGTGGGGTTGACGTTAATTTCAGCTAATCCAGTACAGCTCAATCCTTGTACGCTCTACTTCCCATTCTGATGGAAACGTGGGACTTTGTATCTTCCCTAGAATTGACAGCTACTCCAGAAAAAGTGTAATAGCCATAAACATGTACATTAACAGGGCATAAATGGACTCTGACAGATTAATTTCAACTACAAGCCAAGTGCTACTAAACCACAGGCGATTTCTTCGTCAACAATCGGAGGTTTGCGAGCTGTGACAGGCCTGTTAGTCGCTAGCGATTACTAGTGGCAAAATTGGTATTACAATACAAATAAATAGACATCAGGGCCGTGGCTAATTTTTAGCATGCTAATTTGGGTTGACATCTCAGCAGCTGAGTACATGGTCGTATTTTTTGTGTGATTACTGCATTTGTTTCTTCACATTCTCCTGTTGCATTTTGTTTATTTTTTCATATTTCAAACTTCAATTCTTACACAATACACCTTTAAAGGTAAACTATAAAACTCTTAAAGGTGAACTATAAAACAGATAGTTTTGGTCCATGAGTTCCTGCATGTTTCACGTTCGCCAAGGGCATTTCCCTTTGATCTGTTACCTACCTGCCCCCTGAATGCACTGTCAAAATGTCCAGTCTCTAGAAACAACACTTGGGATGTAAACGTCACACAAAGACAATGGGCACAGGCTGTGCACCCAAATAGCCTGTAATAAACCAGTTTCCAGCCAATCACTGACAAGACTGTTGTGGAAGACTGGAACAGATAGAAACATGTGATGGGCTTATGGCACAACAAGAGCACCAATCTCTATGGCAACAACAACTGTCTGTGGCGGGAGAAGAGAACAGTTACACTGGTTACACAATGCCAAACTAAAATCACGAGTGATATTTAGTCTGGGGACCTACCTATTGCATTTCTCGTAGTGGAAACATCGTTTACGATTGTCCAGAGCAGTTTATTGGGCGCTACGAATGTCTATCATAGCGTCTGCACATACCTCGGAGCCAATACTAGAGCCACCACGTGACGTAAAATGCAATCGAAGGCCGTACAATTCCCTTTTAGTTCTGCGATTGGATACCGAAAGTAAGCCAGAAAAACGGCCATGGTCACCATGCTGCTTTGCAGAGTGGAATGAAATAAGTGTGCAAAGGAGCATGGGTACTCCCAGGCTAGGTTACACCAGATACACTGACCAACAATGACAGCACTGTGAGAATATAGTCCAAGAATATAGTGAGATACGGCTCTGGTTACACCAGATACACTGACTGGTCAACAATGACACCACTGTGAGAGATAGTCCAAGAATATAGTGAGATACGGCATGAGGGGACACTTCCTGTGTCTGTTAGTTCAGTAATAGTAATCTGAAAAAGGGATGAGATCCCAGAGCACAACCAGTGCTTCACTGCCCCCCTCTGGACAAAATTGGGAATGACTTTGCAGATGAGATTACATTGTGTGTAGTCCACCTTGACTGCTGTTGGGCTATAGCTGTGTGAAACATTATACTTTTATCAGACGCTTTTATCCAAAGCGACTTACATTTTGTCAACTATCTATCACTTCAGTGCAAGTCTCCCCTAGAGTAATGTATGGTTAAGTGCCTTGTTCAAGGGCACAACTATCTATCACTTCAGTGCAAGTCTCCCCTGGAGTAATGTATGGTTAAGTGCCTTGTTCAAGGGCACAACTATCTATCACCTCAGTGCAAGTCTCCCCTAGAGTAATGTATGGTTAAGTGCCTTGCTCAAGGGCACAACTATCTATCACTTCAGTGCAAGTCTCCCCTAGAGTAACGTATGGTTAAGTGCCTTGCTCAAGGGCACAACTATCTATCACTTCAGTGCAAGTCTCCCCTAGAGTAATGTATGGTTAAGTGCCTTGCTCAAGGGCACAACTATCTATCACCTCAGTGCAAGTCTCCCCTAGAGTAATGTATGCAGGCCTGATAGTATTCAGGCGCGATGCCTGATTTCAGGCGTACCAACATGACTGTGGGGAAAAAAGCCTTGAGATATAGAGAGGTGGGATTAAAGTAGGATTAAACTAAAATTTAAATGTTTTCTTCTCATTGTACCCTCATAGAAGTGATGAAGATTGATAAATGACATGTTCTGAGTTAAATGTGCATCCTTGCACGGCCATCACTACCTAGCTGAAGATATGGAATTTGCAACGCAAATATAACCCCCACCCGTGCCCACCTGTCCGCAATGGAAGAAAATTTCAGGCTCAGGATTTTTTTTCACTATCAGCCCTGCTGTATGGTTAAGTGCCTTGCTCAAGGGCACAACTATCTATCACTTCAGTGCAAGTCTCCCCTAGAGTAACGTATGGTTAAGTGCCTTGTTCAAGGGCACAACTATCTATCACTTCAGTGCAAGTCTCCCCTGGAGTAATGTATGGTTAAGTGCCCTGCTCAAGGGCACAACTATCTATCACCTCAGTGCAAGTCTCCCCTAGAGTAACGTATGGTTAAGTGCCTTGCTCAAGGGCACAACTATCTATCACTTCAGTGCAAGTCTCCCCTGGAGTAATGTATGGTTAAGTGCCCTGCTCAAGGGCACAACTATCTATCACTTCAGTGCAAGTCTCCCCTAGAGTAACGTATGGTTAAGTGCCTTGCTCAAGGGCACAACTATCTATCACTTCAGTGCAAGTCTCCCCTGGAGTAATGTATGGTTAAGTGCCCTGCTCAAGGGCACAACTATCTATCACCTCAGTGCAAGTCTCCCCTAGAGTAACGTATGGTTAAGTGCCTTGCTCAAGGGCACAACTATCTATCACCTCAGTGCAAGTCTCCCCTAGAGTAATGTATGCAGGCCTGATAGTATTCAGGCGCCATGCCTGATTTCAGGCATACTGTACCAACATGACTGTGGGTAAAAAATTGCTTGCCTTGAGATATAAAGAGGTGGGATTAAAGTAGGATTAAACTAAAATATAAATGTTTTCTTCTCATTGAAACCTCATAGAAGTGATGAAGATTGATAAATGACATGTTCTGAGTTAAATGTGCATCCTTGCACGGCCATCACTACCTAGCTGAAGATATGGAATTTGCAACGCAAATATAACCCCCACCCGTGCCCACCTGTCCGCAATGGAAGAAAAGTTCAGGCTCAGGATTTTTTTCACTATCAGCCCTGCTGTATGGTTAAGTGCCTTGCTCAAGGGCACAACTATCTATCACTTCAGTGCAAGTCTCCCCTAGAGTAACGTATGGTTAAGTGCCTTGCTCAAGGGCACAACTATCTATCACCTCAGTGCAAGTCTCCCCTAGAGTAATGTATGGTTAAGTGCCCTGCTCAAGGGCACAACTATCTATCACCTCAGTGCAAGTCTCCCCTAGAGCAACGTATGGTTAAGTGCCTTGCTCAAGGGCACAACTATGGCAGCCTGGATTGGAACCCACAACTCCCAGACTGTAATAGTACACACACTAGTCAGGCTCCTTAACCACTGGGCTACCACTGCCCTGTTACACAAATGTTATTGTTATCAGTGGGTATGACAAAATACAATTATAATAATAAAAAGCCTATAGTGCACATACCCTCCCCAACTCCCAGACTGCAATAGCACACACACACTAGTCAGGCTCCTTAACCACTGGGCTACCACTGCCCTGTTACACAAATGTTATTGTTATCAGTGGGTATGATAAAATACAATTATAATAATAAAAAGCCTATAGTGCACATACCCTCCCTAATTTTCTCCCCAATCTAATCCTATCTGGCCTTAAACCTCTATGAACACCCACATTGTGTGATTGATATCAGGAATGAGACTGGAACATTCCTTACATGTAATGTAACTGAGGTCTTCTTTGGACTCAAACTGACTGCCAGCGATCCCAAACCGATCAGAACATAAACAAAACTCATAATTTCTGCCCACTCTTCTTCCCTGATATCAGGTATAAAACTCCCTGTACATTCCCTAAAATCCTGAAATTTACTGCTGGGCTAGTCCAGCGATCACAAACAGATCAGAACATAAACAATTTTCTAAGTTCTAATTTCTGCCCACTCCTCTCCCAAAGATCATGGAAAACTGCCCAAGATAAAGATAAAGCATCATAATACATATCAATGGGTACAAACCAGTGACCTCAGTCAGTTCAGGTCAGTGGTGCAAACTGAAACACTTCCTGTCTGCATAAATGGCATTACATCACAATAAGAAAAATATTCTTTAAAGGGGAAGTTTGGTTTTTAACTAGTGCTGTCAAACGATTAAAAAAATTAATCTGATTAATCACAAAATTTTGCAATGATTAATCATGATTAATCACTTTTAATCGCAACTAATTTCTTCCAGTAAGAATTTGGATGCTATAGTATGTTGGATCCTTATTTTGCCCTGTAAAGGCCCTGATACTAAATAGTTGGCTTTGGTTGTCTCAAATGGGGCAATTCACACTTGTCCCCTACCCCCAAGGATTCCCCCAAACAAGTTGTTGGACAGTCAGGAGCAAGGCAATAATCTTTGTCTAGTTTGACTTGATAGCCGAGCCATTTTCTATCTGAAATTGAACATGATAGGCTAGGCTACATGCCTTGAAGTGGAATCATATCCATCAGGATTAATCTGAGTTAATTTTTTTAATCTGAGTTTAATTTTTGGATTAATCACGTGATTAATCAGTTAATTTCCCAGCACTATTTTTAACATGTTTAGCCCCTTTTCTGGAGTGTCTAGGATGAAATAGAATCATCAACACCAAAATTCTGACAACTGCTCCTGTCTCTGATATTTGGTAGCCTAGACTCTAGACGTACCCCTAGTGGTAGCAAATTTGAATTTGCACAGAGGTACGTCTAGAGGCCACTGATAGAAACCCGTTTTAGCCTTCCTCTGGAGGCGGATAACCAATCACAGCGCGGTATGTGTACAGGAAATCGTAAGGCGGGCTTTGTACGATGACGACAGCCCTGCTCAAACCAGAGCGGAATCGTCTTTGGCTTTAGTTTTGGACGAATTGCACTTGTCATTTTCTTTGAAAGTGAAACAGGAAAGTGCACTGAAGTTTTTCGTTCTGAAAAAGATGTCTTTGCCGTGTTACCGACGGGCTACGGGAAAAGTTTGATATACCAGCTGGTACTACTGGCCGGAACGCTAGCCTATTACGTGGAGAGGCAGTTTGAAAGACAACGCAATCACCCGCCCCTCCATTGAGGTACAGTCTATCAGTGGTCTTCAGACTATACATTCTTATGATATAGTCTGACTTGTCAGAGCTAGATATTTGGCTCATTTAGAACCCTCCCTTTTCTGCCTCAGAATAGCTTGCTTTGTGCATGTCCGATAATGGCCTTAAAAGAACCTTAAACCTTTATTTTAAAACGTGTACAGCTCACCAAGTGGTTAGTGGAGTTTGTTGATGTTCCACAACAATTATCATAGCGAAATACAGTTCCTATCCAGCTTTATTTGTCTTCTTGTTGTGCTAGTTGGTATTGCTGCGCCGAAAAAATAGTTCCAGAATGTTCAAAATATCATATAAAACGTGACAGAAACTGTACTTTGTTACTATAATTGTTTTGGAACATCAGTGGACACCACTAAACACTTGGTGAACAGCACAAGTTTTAAAATAAAGGTTTAAGGTTGTTTTAAGGACATTATCGGACATGCACAAAGGAAGCCATTCTGAAGCAGAAAAGGGGGGATTCTAAATGAGCCAAATATCAGAGACAGGAGCAATCATCAAAATTTTGGTGTTGATGATTCTATTTCATCCGAGACACTCCAGAAAAGGGGCTAAACATGTTAAAAACCAAACTTCCCCTTTAACGTTCTGTAACCAATAAGATCTCGACTGAGTCTAGATCAACCATCTCAGTCAATGGTAAAAACTAGACGGTAAACCTTTGCCCTACGTTCTCACAGAATCTCGCTCTCTGTTACAGTTACAAAACCGAATAAAAAGAACAGTAGAGGGGGTTTTGGTTAAGTATTATTTTTTGGAGTTTTATTATTTTTTTAGATCATATGGAGGTATATATTGGTAGGTCGTTTGGCATTGTTACTAGGCAACCGACATAACGGTGAGATTTCAACGTCATTTCTGGCCATCAGCATATTCCTTCTAGTCTTTACTGTCTTCTCCTCTCCTTCTGGAGATTATCCAAGAGAGCATTTCCTCATTCATTCCCCCTGTCATCCTCCCTGTCCCAGCTACACACTGGATGCCATGACAACGTACGCAAATTAGGGAATTTCTGTTGCTAGGTGACATTCCTCAGGACGCTTTTGTTCCTTAGGTCTCAAACATCACTTCCTTGTGTGTGTGTGTGTGTGTGTGTGTGTGTGTGTGTGTGTGTGTGTGTGTGTGTGTGTGTGTGTGTGTGTGTGTGTGTGAAAACACCTCTTTGTTCCCTGTTTCAGCTATTACTTCCTTATAGCCAAGTCTCTGGCTAGTGCAGTTGTTTTGAGATGCACCTATCAATTATGGAGACAGTTTTACACACACACACACACACACACACACACACACACACACACACACACACACATACCATTTATCTATATTAAAAGGTAAAAAAAAAAGGTAAAAAAAAAAAAAAAAATCATACTGTATGTCCTGCACAAAAAACTACAAAACAAATTTTCAATCAATTCCATCTGTCATCATCTCAGCAGGAACAACAGGAAGAGATGAAGTCACGTGTGTCTCTGAGAGGATGAATTCACTGCTGTCAGGTATGCAACTAATAACTGAAAATCACCTCAGGGCATGTTGCTCTGGGTGTGTGTGTGTGTGTGTGTGTGTGTGTGTGTGTGTGTGTGTGTGTGTGTGTGTGTGTGTGTGTGTGCGCATGCGTGTCTGGGGTGTGTATTTAAGCCAACACTCTGAGCTGCCCTCCTCACTATGCTCACTCCTGAGCAGAGAGAACACAGCTCTTCTTCCTCTTCCTCATTATCATCATGATGAAGCTGATTGGTCTGCTGGTGCTGCTGGCTCTCGTCTCATTGGTGGAGGGTGAGGTGGTTGAGTCCTTTGCCGACTCTTGTCCAGAGTTCTTCATCAAGGACAAAGCCAACAAACCGGTCATCTCTAGTGGCGGAGACTGCCCTTCTTCGCTATCCTTCGACTTCTTTGCTCAGCCCGCCGTCAAGGGCAACAAAGACACAGCGAACCAACAGACAGACAGCGAGAAACTCGTGGGTCCCACCGTCCTGAAGTCCAAGAAGCGCTACAAGAATCAAAAGCCGCGCTACAGGCAGATCTGTCAGAAGTTTGGCAACAAGTATCGCTACGCCACGCTCTATGACACTCAGAACCGCATTCCCATCTATTCGGCCTACCTGTTTACCAACCACACCGCAGCCAGCAACAACAGGAACACCTGGATGGTCGAACCACAGGTGAGTCCTCTATGGTTATTATTAAATATTTTATTTGATTAACTTAATTTATATTTTATTAACTATTAAATATTTAAATAACTCCAGTAAATAGTTAAAAAAAACACCTGGATGGTAGAGCCACAGGTGAGTTCTCTATGGTTATTATTAAATATTTTATTTTATTAACTATTAAATATTTTGTTAAAGGGCGACTTCAGTCATTTTCAACAAGAGCTCTATTGCTCAAGCTACTTGAGATTTGCCAATACTGAAGACGCAAGACAATTTGGTCCAAGCGTAGAGGTTTCCTTGAACAGAGAATAATCACTTACAACTAGCCCAATGGGGCAGAATTTTGAACAGTATTTTTAACATCTTAACATACTCCAAATGTCACCACAAAAAGTATGAAGTATCAACAGACACCTTACAACACAGAACTGTATTGTGCATGACTACAATGGCTGAAAAAGTGTTAAAACTGTGTGTTTATGTAAGCAGCCAAACATTGTTTGTTTACAAAACGGTTATGCAAACACTGCATAAAAACACTATTTTAACCACTTTGTCAGACATTTGTAGTCATAAACACTACAGTGATGTGTTGTAATGTGTCTGATGATGTTACATAACTTTTGGGGTGATATTTGGAGCATGTTTAGATGCTGAAAATACAGTTTAAAAAATCTGCCCCATTGGGCTAGTTGTAAGTGATTATTCTCTGTTCAAGGAAACCTATATGGTTGGACCAAAATGTCTTGCATCTTCAGTATTGGCTAATCTCAAGTAGCTTGAGCAATAGAGCTCTTGTTGAAAATGACTGAAGTTACCCTTTAACTCCTATTTAGAATTACTGTCCTCTATGGTTATTAAATATTTTATCAAGTCCAGTGAATAGTTAAATAACACCTGGATGGTAGTTTACATTTAGAGTTAGTTACAGTCTTTTTATTGTAAAATGGAAAAACTTGATTTAAAATGAAACTTTAAGTTATCTTGTTTATTGAAACCACTAACTTTCCAATGAACTTCTTGCTGAAGTTAATAAGCTATTTACAAAGCATTAATGGTTATTTTAAAGGGATTGTGTGATCTTTATTTAATTAAGTTAATAACTAAATAAATAAAAATGTAATTAGGATGCAGCACAACTTAACCAGAGTTCTTACTTTGAATCTTAGAAAAACATATTTTCTGTCCACTGGCTTGTAGGATTTTATGTGAAAGTCCTTTAGTGAAGCACTGTTTGTTTTATACCTAACTTATGTCTGCACACAACAGAAAGAGGGAATGATAGCGGCATAATTTTTTTTTTTTTTTTTAACGTTACTTTAGCAATTGGAATATCCTAGGCTAACTGCATGCAATTCTACAATGATGCACTGTGTGACTTTTTAGCAGAGCTTTTGTCACTCTTGTGGGATTTACTGTATGTAATATTATGGATATAATGGATATAATGTTGACGGCACAGTCCATACTACAGGGCATTGTGACCCTCACAACACTACTACTGTGGAGGTTACTACGGTTACTATGATCCAATTACAAGCTTGTGGAATATAGATAATTATTAGGTAGATGGATTGAATGATTGTGTAACCTATCTTGTTATCCCCCTTTTTACCAGCTGGCCAACCCCAGTGCAGGCCCTGAGATGGCTGCGGTGAACTCAAAAGTGAAAGGCACCAACCAGGCCTTGCCCAACGACTACCCGAACTCCGGCTACCAGACCACTCAGCTGTACCCCCAGTGCCACCACTGTGACAAACGCCTAGCTGACTCCAGCTTCACCCTGACCAACACTGTCCCTCAGATCCAGCAGAACACAAAGGACTGGTACACTCAGGTGCTGAATGTCACTGCTGATATCATAAACAAAGAGTGCCAGGGCCCAGCCCATGTGGTGACTGGGACAGTGCCAGGGAGCAGAGGGATTGGGTTTGAGGGAAAGAACAGAGTCAATGTGCCCAGCTACCTCTGGTCCGCTTTCTGCTGCAAGCACAGGGGGAGAGATGAGTATCTGTCTGGGGGGTTCCTTTTTGCCACCAAGACTGGGACGGACCAAGGTTCTGGGAAAGATTCCAAGACTGGAACCACCCAAGGTTCCGGTAAAGATTCCAAGACTGGAGCTGGAAAAACTTTGAAGACCGGTGCGACCAAAGGTTCTGGGAAATCTTTGAAGACTGGCGCTACCAAAGGTTTTGGAAAATCTTCCAAGAGCGGGGCAACTAAAAGTTCAGGAAAATCTTCCAAGTCTGGAGCGACCCAAGACTACGGGAAAGCTTCCAATATGGCGACGAAGAGGATAACGGTAAAGCAGCTCAATCATCGTTTGTCAAAGCTCTACAGTCCCTACCTCTTCAAGATCAAAAAGATTCCGTTTCAGGTGTTTGGTGACGTGTGTGTGTAAGATTTTATGGCATGTTTGTGTAATGCTGCGTGAGACGATGGAGACACAAGGAAGTCCCAAAACAAATGTAAACAAACAAACAAAAAAGTAATTTTAAGAATATATTTGTATTTGTATCTTAGATGTCGGCTTAATCGGTTAGTCTCAACTGCTAAAACACAAAACACAATTAATTACACACTTATCTTAACACAAATCACTATTCATTCAAATGCAAACATGAAACGCCATTCTTAAGCAAATGTTCACACACAAAAAACTGTTCATGCTTAGTGCTTACACACAGAACACTAATCTTTTTAAAGCAAATGCTCTGTAACCTGATCACACTTTTGAAAATGAACATGTGTGCATTCTCTATCTAGAATTTTGAACCTAATACCATTTTTTCTCCTCCAAATAAGCTTATTTGTGTGGTGATGGGTTTATGAGAGAAAGTTGTACAGTTCCATGAGACATGTACTGACAATTGTGGAAAATTGTGGATACACCCTGAGGACACAAATACACTTTGTCTGTGTATGATGTCTATACTGTGTTTCTGCCTTCGGGCGTGTGTGTGTGGGTGTGTGTGTGTTTGGCCTGCTTTTTGAATCCAAATAAAGCATTTTCATTCCATTGTTTATGTTTATTTATTTAACTCATAAGTATTTTGGCAAGTCTACGTAATTTCAAAGCCATCGTTTGTCCCTCCCCGTCTCTACTATGCCTCTCAAATCCCTCCCTCGCTGCAGCACGTTGTCAGTGGCTTGCTCAGAGCTGTGACTGAGAGGCAGTTATCCCTCCCACCTAACCTGATTGGTGGAGAGCAACAGGTAGCGCTGGATTTTCACTATAAAAAGATAAGACAATTTCAACGATGATTACGACGATGATTTTTTTTCTGAAATAGCCTTTTTCATGTACTACTTCCATAATGGCGTGACAGCGTGACAATTTGACTTTAAAAGATTTGCTGAATATAGCTTTAAGAAGGGATAGTGCACTGTATATTAATTGGCATGCCCATGTGAACTGATTTAGCCAAGGGTCTGGGGTGCTATTGAAGATCTATCTCTAGAACAAAGGCCCTGCTCATCAGGAATTTAAAAAATAATTGAAAAATTAAGAATATATAAAAAAAATTAAAAGGAATTACAAAACTAATATGATTGTTAAATGAATTTTAATTTTGCTACTTACAAAATGTGAGTGCAGCAGGTAGGTAGACCAGGCCTATCTGCTCCTTGTCTTTCTCTGGCCTTATTGGGTTAACGAGGGGGCGGGGCAGTTAACCTAATTAGTCACTTGAGCAGCACTACTTAAGAGGGCTAGTAGTTAGCGTAGGCTCTACTGAGATGGCCCTTGTCTAGAGCCTACCAGCAGGTATGTTGCTGCCCACATTATTTTGTTTAGTTTGTCTTGTGTCTAGTGTAATTATTTGTCTTTTATCTAGTTCTGTGTCCATGTGTCCTTTTACCTAGCTCTGTGTCCAGCGTCAAGGACATCTGGTTAGTTATTTTTATTTTCAGTTAATTTGTTTTGTTGATTTCTATTAGTTTTTGTCATATAGTCTTGTCTTTTTTTTTATCTCAATTCAATTCAATTCAATTCGAAGAACTTTATTTATCCCGAAGGGAGCAATTTATACAGACTCATATGGTAGAGCATACTGAAAGTAATAAAAAATAAAATAAATAAAAAACAAGAAATATTAAAGTGCTTATGTGCTAGTGTCGTATTCACTTGGTAGCAGTAAATAGTAGAAGCTACTACATATCAGGGCTGTGAATGAGGGGTGTAAGGGGGCATATTTGGGGAGTTGAGGAGTTGGACAGCCAAAAATGTAGCTTTCCTCCTCTGGGTCCTGCAGCTTAAAGCAATATACCGGAGTAAGTTTAAGCATATCCCTGCTGCACAAGCCTTCCAACAGCAATATATTTCACATAGAATGAAAGAATTTCAAACAGCATAGACCTAGCGCGAACGCGAAACACTTTATATTGAGTCAATGTAACCTGAGATCTTACTTTCGGTTTCCAACAGTCAGGTCCCATTGATTCAGTGTAAAGTGCCTGTTCGCTTCTGCGTTTGGTCTGTGCTGTACTAAATTATTTTGTTCCACTCGCTAACTAGCGCATTTAGCAAGCTCTTTCAACAGGGCTATGCTTGAATTCACTCCGGTATTTTCCTTTAAGGTGTGGAGGCGTCTTCCAGGAGGGAGACACTCAAAAAACAGGATGTACAGTATGAAGGGTCCTGTATGATCTTGCCTAGCCTGACATAGCCCGACCATAATACTGCTGTTCATCCGTATTCATGGTCTGGAGGTTCTTTAACCTGACGCGATTATACTGCGGAGGGGAGGGCATTCACTCCTGGTTTGAAACAATTGGAAAGCTTGTCTAATCAGCTTCCCTTATTGGCCGGTAAACTCTCTACCGATGTAAACACGCCCCAGAGGACCGTTCCCAGACCATGGATACGGATGAACATTAGTATTATGGGCGGGCTATGTCAGGCTAGATCTTGCCTGCCAGTCTGATCTAGCCTCACATAGCCCGACCATAATACTGCTGTTCATCCGTATTCATGGTCTGGGGGTTCTTTAACCTGACGCGATTAACACTGCGGAGGGAGGGCATTCACTTCTGGTTTGAAACGATTGGACAGCTCGTCTAATCAGCTTCGCTTATTGGCCGGTAGACTCTACCGATGTAAACACGCCCCAGAGGACCGTTCCCAGACCATGAATAGGGATGAACATTCGTATTATGGGCGGGCTATGTCAGGCTAAGTCTGATCATTTGTTACTCACAAACAGAAGATACAAGAGGAAGTCCAATGACTTTAGAGCAGACGTTGACCGTTCTTTGTAGTTGCCCTCAGTTGGAGAGGCTGATAGAGTGAAACCAGCGGGTGAAAGAAAAAGTAATGATGCTCTCTATGAAAGAATAATAGAAAAGAACAAGTATGTGTTTGCAGACCCCAAATGAATTCAACTTCCTCAGTAAGTACTGCCGCTGCTGGCATTTCATTTCCTCTGAGTTGAAAGTAAATGTAAAAAAATTATCAAAGATGGTGCCTAGATATTTGTACTCACTGACTATATCAATAGGTTCACCATGGATAATGGTGGTTGACTGGCAAGTCTGAGTTGTCGTTGACTCAATGTAACATGTTTCGCGTTAGGTCTATGCTGTTTTCGAAATTCTTTGATTCCATGCGAAACACATTGCTATTAGAAGGCTTGTGCAACAGGGCTATGCTTAAACTTACTCCGGAGCTTTCCTTTAAACGAATGGTTTCAAATAGTTGATTGCGTTAGCAGGGGCTTCTAAAAAAGGTGGCGCTACGATACCCTTCAGACATAAACGCACAATCTGAAATAGTTTTAAAGAAAAGTGTAACCAGGATTGGTGGAATAATGGTGATTGAGTGTGACTAATCAAATACTTTCCCATGTGCTTGCTCTTGTGGACTGTATTGTTTGAAGGACAAGCTTCATCTATGTTGTTGGTTCCATGTCCAACAGCCTAATCTGCCTCAGTCTGTCTCAACCTACAATTATGTAGTGTGACATCCCTGTGCAATAAGACTGCAAGGCTTCAGTAACATCAAATCATCTATGCACTCTCCTTTGAGTCAAGTTATTGACTTAAATAGTTATTTCAAAGGTTAGCCAAAGGTCTAAGTACCTGTCAAGAATATCTTGTCTTTTAGACAGCAATACTTTGAAAGTCTTGGGTGATGCTCTTGTCCAATGCCATCTGGACTATGCCTGCACATCCTGGTACACTGGCACTACACAAGCCCTCAAAGACAAACTACAGATATGTCAAAATAAGCTAGTCAGAGTTATACTTAAATTACATCCTAGAACTCATCTCTGTCCAGGCCATTTTTCAAGTCTTAGATGGCTTAGAGTGGAGGAGAGAGTCTCTCAGTTGAAGCGGTGTTTAGTCCATAAGATGAGACAAAATTTGGTCCCCAAATATTTTTTAACTATTTTCCCAGAGTTAGCGAGACACACAATTACTCCACCAGGGGAGTTCAGCTGATTATAGGCTATGCCGTTTTAAGAGCTGTATGGGAAAGTACTCTTTCCTATACTCAGCAGCAGTCTTGTGGCTTACCATCCAACATTACAGTAAATCTCTAAACTCACCATACATACAATTTAAATCCTTAATAAAAAGATTGCTTACTAACTTATAAACTAAATCATTTTTAGTACAGGTGTCTCTCTGTTTGTACTGTCTGCATGTCTTATTTGTATTTGATTCCTTTTTATTTTCTATATGGTGTCCTTTGTTTTTGTCTTTGTTTGTTTTACTATGTCCTATCATTTGTTGATCCCTTTCCCCTTTCTTTTGTCTTAAATGTTATGTCTTGATTGTTTTTACACCAAAGGACCACAATGGAAATAAGCCCTTGGGCTTTTTTGTGTCTTTTTTTATCCTTTTGAACGCTCTTGCTAAATGTGGCTGTTCAATAAAGAATCAATCAATCAAAAGTTTATTAAGTTTTATAAACCCTTTATTTTAGTCATGGGTAGCAAAGTTAAAAACGCTGACCGGTTTTGGCCGTCTAGGCCTTCCTCTGGGTGTGTTTATGGCTTAAACCGGTCAGCGTTTGTAACTCTCCTATCCATGACAGAACATATAACAAAAACAATACAACACATACATTCACCCAATCCACTGACTCCTTAAGGAGAACGGGTCAATCTAGGACATATTGACAATTAACTCAAAGACATGTTATATGCAATCACAAATTCATTCATACTACATACATATACATACGTATACACATTACAGTATAGACATGCAGGGTATACACAAAAGCATATATGCATGACAAAACAGTACAATGCATACATCCATGCATACACACTCGCAGATATGCAAACATACTGAGTATGCATACAAACATAGAATACTGTACATAAGACATACACACATAACAAAGCACACCCATACATGTTCCGGCATATAGCCTACACAAATCCTCCAAACATACATGCATAAGTACACACAGATTCGTAATACACATGCCTATGCACACACTGACATGGACTTGTAAAGAAGAAAAGGAAAAGATGAAGACACGTTCAGACATGGGAAAGCAATTACAAGTAAGTGGATAGTGAGCATTTGAAAGTATGCAAAGAAGTGACAGATCTTAGGAACCCAGGCAGACTGTTCCAATCTGATGGTGCTTTAAATTTAAAGGAACATTGACCACTCTCTTTGGTAATGTTTGTCACAATGAAATAAGGATAATCAGTGTGTCTCAGTCTATAGTTAACATTATAAGCATTCTTTCACATAAAAAGGATAGTCCGAGTACACACATATAACCAAACCATATAACAACAAATTGGTGTCTCTAATACAAAACATTGTTGCAGTCACTCAGTTGACCAATAAATGCAATTTCAGCTGATACTTTGTAAGGTATTGATACTCCAAAAAAACATACTTAAAGGAGTATTCCTTACCTCACTCACGTCAGATGATGCGCTACGTAACTTTCGTAAGGCACTTCCGCGCAACGATCTGATGTTGAAGCCCATCAGAGAGATTTCAAGCCCAATATTCTCTAACCGGACCAATCAGGGCCGCTGGCTGCTGTAGAGGGTGGGACGTAGCGAAGAAGCAACTGTTTTGAATCCAACCAATCCAACAAACGTAACCAGCGTCATCGGTTGGTTTCGATGTGGTTGGCTGAAGTGTACGTCAATTAAATTGATGGACAAGCCGTTTGCCCAGTTAGATTCAAGGATTTCTGGCTCCTGAAATAACTCGTCTATCGCTGAATATCAGATGTACGCGCGTAGCGCTACATCTGACGTGAGTGAGGTAAGAGTATTCCACCCCTTTATGATAATTGGTTATTCAACCTCTTCCCTAGAGTTACATATGTGCGAAAAAGCATTTTACTCTCTGCATGTGTTTTCCTATTCATATTTCCTTTCCCAATTTTAGCTTTAGTTTAGCATAGATTCTGGAATGTCATGTTGCCAACGAGTTGCTAACTGGCAACTTTACAGTTCAGTGCCTAAGCTAAGCTAGAGCTAAGAAAAAGGTAAATTTGGGGTTGTCAGACTAAGGAAATGCATGCGCTGAGACCAAAATGGTTTTACCCACATATGTAGCTCCAGGTAAGGGGTGAATAATCCATTTTCATAAACAAAGTATTTTTACTTAGTTACTACACACACACACACACACACACACACACAGACAGACAGACAGACACACAGCCCACCCAGTGTGCCCATGTCCAGATAACTCATATACAGTTTTTCACAAATGTAGAAATATGTTCAACTTGTCAAACCTATTTAGACTTGCTCTCATTGTTCTCATATTCTTCCCTCGACCTCTTTAAATCGATTCTCTGATTCCCAAACACTTTAAATGGTTGCCCGTACAATTCAGAGAGCTTTGCATTCAGTGCCTCAAGAGACATTTGGTTTGATTCCATTTTCCAACCTTCTCCAGGATGTGTGCCTTTCTCTTGCTCCAGTCCACTCTTAGTAAAAGCAATGAATGCCTGTGGTAGATACTTATTATTGTCCTGTCTGCAATTGCAACACACTGCAGACCAAAAGGCAATGGGCACATTGACTCTGTCTTTACCACCATACCCAATCCATTTCTCTCCTGGCACCACACCAGTGACCACGCGGGCAGTGCCCGGCTGGCACCAGTTATTTATCTTATTGGATATGTGCTTCTCCACCTGGCCGTACCAGTCATTGTTGTCCTCCTCCTCCATGGGAGCAATGTTGGTCAGAGTGAAGGTGGAATCAGCCTGGTCCTGGTCACAGTTGTGGCATCTAGGGTACAGGTGGCCTCTATGGTATTTTATTTTATTATTTGCCTTTTCTGTCTGCTCCTCATAGTCAATATCCAGGGCCTGATTTGTACCCCATATGTCATCATGGGTTTTGGAGTTGTCAGTTGTCATCTCTGCACTGTTTTTCCAATCTTTTCTGTTATGGTTTAGATCAAGCTGCAGTTCAGATTGGAGACACAAGAGGGCAGGACAGAGTCAGAAAAGTGTGACTTCAAAACAAGGGATTTGATGCCTCTGTTGTACACAGTTCAGTATCTGCAAAATTGGCAAACTAAGAAAAAAAAGCTGTTTTGTTGTCTTATCTGTCTTCTGTCTTATTTAGTTTTAATTTTGTTAATTTCAACTGAGTTTTTTAAATAAGCTGCCGGTAACACTTTACAGTAAGGGTACATGAATTATCAATCAAGTTATGCATGAAATCATTCATTATTAATTCATGATTCATTACTTCATCTCTGAATGTCTAATGAGTCATCAGGAAGTACCATGAATTAGTTGTTTGTCATTAATGACCCCCAGCTGAAATAGCACATGATCTTAAGCATTAATTACTCTGGGTACATCATCATGATTCATGATTAATTATGCATGATCATGATGTTTTGTTCTCCCATGAATTGGTCTATTCCTTTTTAAAAGCTTTATGAATTTGTAGTGCCCTATATTTGAAGCCCTCACCTATAGGCTATAAGCGATTTGGTTTTGGTTTCATTGGGGCGCGCACAGCCTATACTTCATAACATTGACCATTGTTGTAACCTTGGTGACTCCCACAGTGGTTATGCACAAAATAGTTTGACTGATGACAAACACAATTTCACTGCATTTTATACACCCAGTAACTACAAGTATAGACGAATCCAACAAACGTTTTGTGTAGGTTGCCATCTTGTGGGGACGCTATTGTTGGACTGTAAACAAACCATTTTGGCAAAGCACAGTCAATGACAGCTAACAGCAAAGACCATTGAATACTCAGACATTATACAAGTAGTAGTGAATCTCGTAAATCACTCCATTTTATGATGTGCTATCACTTTATCCCTATGGACAGATAATGTCCGCTCAACAGCTCAGCTCAACAATTGGCAATTGCCTGCTTACTTCCGGTTTCCCCGGATTCGTGTATACATGCATGTGACAAATAAACTTCCTTGTAAAAATCACATTTCTAGAAACAAATACACATTTTTTAATTTTTGAAATAGCTACAGGAAGAGTGACCAAACTGAAAATATCATGTCAGACCCACCTGAGGCTCAATCTTCCAAGGGGGACTTCTTTTCTTGGATTTTTTATTCTTGGAATTTGCACTATTGGAATCTTCATTCTTGGAATCTGTCTTATATCTATAAGCAGAGTAGACAGGGATCCTGTTTCTGGTGTCGTAGAGCGTGGCGAACCTGTGGATATCCTTGTACTTCTGGCAGATCTTCTTGTACCTGTCTGGGTTATTCTGGTCTGTCAGCACAGTAGGAGGGATGTTGCCCAGGAAGAACTGTTTACAAGTGTCAAAGGAGTTCACTACCTCCCCCTCCACCAATGAGACGAGAGACAGCAGCACCAGCAGACCAATCAGCTTCATGATGATGATTATGATGATGATGACGACACAGGTGATGAAGAAGAGCAGTGTTCTCTGTCAGCTCAAGACGGGAGTGAGGAGCAGCTCAGAGTGCTCTCTTAAATACACACACATAGAGAGAGGGAGGGAGAGAGAGAGAGAGAGAGAGGGAGGGGGGGGATCTGCCCTTAGGAGCATACCTGCATACCTGAGAGCAGTGAATTCTTCCTGTTCATTTTGTCTCCTCCTCTTCCTGATGTTCATGACACGAGACAAGAACGAGTGAAAATGTGGCATGTAGCTTTTGTGCTGATAGGTTTCAATGCAATGTCAGCTGTACAGTTACCTGGTGTTACTAATCATATTTAAAGAGCAACAGTAGACACTTGGAAGTAGTGCTCAGATGTGTAAATAGCTAGTTTGATGGACGTAGACCCTTACTTTATGGCCTACACTAGTATACTTATAATGTACACTATATGTGTGTAGAGTGCGTACATATTAGCCTAGTTGTACTGTATTGTGTATTCATGTTAGATCTCTACCCAAGACAAGCCTAACTAACAAGTTTGATAAGAGAGACGCTTGCTAGATAGCCTAAGTCAAAGCCTAAGCCAAATTCTGATAATGACAGGAAAACTGTGTGTGTGCGTGTGTGTGTGTGTGTGTGTGTGTGTGTTGAGGAAGAGACAAAATAATGCCCCTAATTTGGATAATTGAGGGGGAAGGAGGAAATCTTCTGATTCCGTATACAACTTTTCAAGTTGTATTATTTATACTATCTTTAACACACACACACACACACACACACACACACACACACACACACACAGTTAATTGAGAGAGAGAAATCAGCCCGAGATTTGTAAACCAAGGAGGAACCATCACAGCGTCACAGTGCTTAAAACTTGGTAGACTACACTGGGACCTGGATCAAGGGTGTCAAACAGAAGGCCCGGCGGCCAGATGCGGCCCTTTACATCATTTCATGCGGCCCTCCTAAAAAGCTTGAAAAGAATTGTAGGTGAATGTTGCATGTTTAAAAACAGTTATAGCAATGCACAATTCTGGCAACTCTATGAAGTGCATCTTAGATTTGCTTACCAACAGGAAAGAGATACAAAATGAAGTGGTGGCGTATTAGGACTGCTGTGTTAGTAACCAGAAACATGAGGAAATCTTTTTCAAAAATGTTTGTGGTCGCACGTGTAAATTAGAGTGTAAAATTAGGTTAGCCCTCTGAGGAAAATCCCATTGCTTGTGTGGCCCTCTACAACAATGAGTTTGACACCCCTGACCCAGACTAAACAAAGGCAGAAAGCCTCACAGCACAAATGAGTGGAGTTGTGGAGAGATACGTGCAGTGGCGGTTCTAGACCAAATTTCGGGGGCCGAGGTGGGGCCAGAGTTTTTTTTCAAGGGTGCACGTATAGGTTACGAAACGTAGGCTACCACTGAAATCAAGAATATGGAATAATTTAATACACATATTTAATGTGTAGCCTATAGTTAAGTAGTAGGAGGGTTTGGGGTCCTCCCCCAATAAGTTTTTGAAAAAAATAAGTTGCCATTTCCTGTAATCTGGTGCATTTTAACAAGTTGTTAGATAACTTCCCATAGCAACTGATTCTTGCTGAGTGTTGTATTTGGTAGTCAGTCAGACTTTGTAGTCTTTCTTACAGCACTTATGAGAAATTAATAATTTTATTATCTGAGTCGGCACAGGGGCCACAGGCAGGGGCCAGGGTCACTTCTCCAGGGGCAGGGGCCCCCATTGGCCCTGTCTAGAACCGCCTATGGATACGTGTTAATTGCCAGATTTGAGAAAACCAAAACAAACATCAGGGTCTTACTAGGGCAAAATGAGGATGATATTCAAATTCTGACTGGAGAAAATGACTTGTGATTAAAGGAGATTCATAGTGTTGCTATAAGAAAACTACATCCCACAGCACTGCACTGAATTTGGCTAGAAGAGGATTTTTTTCCTGATCAGTAAACGAGGAAGTCCTAGAGCATTTATGTCTGGAAATCCCTGGTGTGATTTGAGTCGCTGGTTTACATATGTCAAGAAGACTCCGATTTGATTGAGCCTGAGTGTTTAACAAGTACAAGTACACTGTCACCATACTTGATAAATGCAACTGAACTGGGCAGACTAGGTAATGAGGAAGTGATACAGGGAACCAGGGCTGGACTGGGACCAAAATATGGCCCTGGCATTTTTGATCATGGCGGCCCACCATGACTTTATTCAATATAAAATGAGTAATTATGACAGCCCTGGCCCAAAAATGACCGTCGGCCCACCGGGCATTGCCCTGTATGCCCTATGGCCAGTCCGTGCCTGCAGGGAACCGAAAGGTATTTTCACCTACACACAGGGAGAGAGAGGAGGGAGGGAGGGAGGGAGAGAGAGAGAGAGAGAGAGAGAGAGAGAGAGAGAATTGAAAATTGAGAGAAAGTCCCTAATTTGCCTACATTCTTGGCATCTTAGAGTCAGGCTGGGTACTTATGACAACAAGAGACATATTATTCTCCTCTTCTTTATTAAAAAATAAATAAATAAATAAATAAATAACTCTGCTCACACAGTGCTCAAGAAGGGCTGCCAAAAACATGTCAGAGAGAAAACAAGCCAGAGATCTGTCAACCAAGGAGGGACTATCGCAGTGTCACAATGAGAAGATTTCCTCCTTCACCCCCTCAATTATGCAAATTAGGGACATTACTCTGTCTCTTCCTCAACACACACACACGCACACACACACACACACAGTCCCAGCATAGCCTTAAGCCAAGTTCACATTACACGATTTTAGAGACGATTCTGAGGTCGTAGGGTTGATTAGAACTCACAGGTGGTCGTGGGGAAACTCGGCAGTGGATCTGCGAGGGCAAGTCGTCATGTGTGAATTACTCTCCGACACAATTTAGGGCAGTCGCGGGCTTGACGCAAGTTGTCGGGGGACATCTAGCATGTTAGATATTTGTAGAAGTCGCAAGCGATTTTCCAGGCAACAGCGACTCAAGAAACATGACTCACGTTGTCATCTTTAAAATTTCCTAACTCTAAAACCGTATTAGAATTTGCACTTCTTCACCAAGCAATAGCCTTCTTTAAAAACAGTCGTGAATTTTACTTGCGAAAACGGATAGCCTACAATTTGCTATCCAGATAACCTTGTCAATAATTCTAAAATATTTTTTTGCGGCAAGAACGAAGAACATGAGATCAGTGGCAAACTTACGAGTGGCAGTCACGCCTGTAGCCTATAGTCAGATATTTTTTTTTTAACTGTAAACGGGCTCTGCTATAGTTTGTATGCTAACATTATGATGTTGAGGACTATTACGAACGTGGACACAATCAGCACACCCTAGGCCCCTGGTCCCCAAATGGCGGCCCGTGGGCCAGATCCGGCCCGCAGGAAACAAATGAGTGGCCCGCAGCACCATCTGACTTACCAGTTTACAATCATAAACAGTAGGCTTATATAGGCAATCATACTATATAAGTAGTTTATTGAGGTGCATTAAAGAAAGCATTACAATACTTTGTAATGTTCTAACTAGCATCCTTCCAATGCATGGTTTTTAATGCTTGCGGGGTTGGCCCTTGTCTTGGTATATTTGATAAAATTCGGCCCTTGAGAAAAATTATTTGGGGACCACTGCCCTAGGCTCTGTCTGGGCCAGGTCTTGTAGTGTGAACAGAGAGGTTGCAGATCAGCCTCATGCCCGACCATGAGATACCAAAACTGCTAGTCGTTACATTTGAACACTAAAAAGCTCACAGACATGACTTGTTTTGTCGTGTTGTGGCTAAAATCGTGTAATGTGAACTTGGCATTAGGCATTTGGGAGAATACCACCCTACAACACGAGAGTGCAGTGTGTGCTTGTGCAAAATGATCCGGAGTAACATTTGTGTCAGGGTTGCACTCACAGTGTTTGTCAGAACAGGTGAAGTTGAAGATTGAGGCCCCGAAATACATATCTGGGAGAATGCCACCCTACAACACAAGAGTGCTGTGTGTGCTTGTGCGTTCACCGGAAACCAAGCAAAATGATCCTTAGTAACATTTGTGTCAGGGTTACACACACAGAGTTGTCAAAATTAAGACTTTAACTGAAATCATTAATCAAAACAAAATGGCTATCCTGCACAGTTTGTCTCAGTAGCTTTGGTACATGGAGAACGCAGACCTCAGCCAAGACTATGTGGTCACAGATTGTGTTCTGGATCACAGATCGCCACCAAAACCGAAGCAACTCTTACTTGTCCCAATAAAACCGTTGCCCAAAAATTAAATTCAAATCTGTGCTGTACTTTTTGAGTTAAGTTATAGACAGACAGACAGACAGACGGACAGAGACACACACACCGGTGAAAACATAACCTCCTTGGCGGAGGTAACGAGGAAGTCCCTGATTTATTATCTCTTGGAATCCCTCATGTGATTTAAGTCCCTGGTTTGCATATGTATGTCACAAAGTCCCACAAATTTGTTACACGAGCAGTGAAACTATGAGGAAACTTTCACCCCTTGCAGGCACACATATACACATCTGCAGCCAAGCTGTAGTTACTTATGGGTACCTATGACAACAGACAAATTATTCTCCTCTTCCTTATTAAAAAATAACTCTGCTCACTCAGTGATGAAAAGGCTGCCAAAAACATGTCAGAGAGAAAACCAGCCAGAGATCTGCAAAACCAACATCACAGTGTTACAATGAAGATTTCCTCCTTCCCCCTCAATTATGCAAATCAGGGGCATTATTTTGTTTCTTCATCAACACACACACACACACACACACACACACACACACACACACACACACAGTCCCAGCACGGCCTTACACACCTGGGAGAATACCACCCTACTATACGAGAGTGCAGTGTGTGCTTGTGCCAAATGATCCGGAGTAACATTTGTGTCAGGGTTACACTCACAGAGTTTTGTCAGAACAGGTGAAGTTGAAGATTGAGGCCCTGAAATACATATCTGGGAGAATACCACCCTACTGTACAAGAGTGCAGTGTGTGTTTGTGCAAAATGATCCTCCAGTGTTTGTCAGAACAGTTGTAGTTGAAGATTGAGGCCTCATAAAATACATATCTGGGAGAATGCCACCCTACTATACAAGAGTGCAGTGTGTGTTTGTGCAAAATGATCCTCCAGTGTTTGTCAGAACAGGTGTAGTTGAAGATTGAGGCCTCATAAAATACATATCTGGGAGAATGCCACCCTACTATACAAGAGTGCAGTGTGTGTTTGTGCAAAATGATCCTCCAGTGTTTGTCAGAACAGGTGTAGTTGAAGATTGAGGCCTCATAAAATACATATCTGGGAGAATGCCACCCTACTATACAAGAGTGCAGTGTGTGTTTGTGCAAAATGATCCTCCAGTGTTTGTCAGAACAGGTGTAGTTGAAGATTGAGGCCTCATAAAATACATATCTGGGAGAATGCCACCCTACTATACAAGAGTGCAGTGTGTGTTTGTGCAAAATGATCCTCCAGTGTTTGTCAGAACAGGTGTAGTTGAAGATTGAGGCCTCATAAAATACATATCTGGGAGAATACCACCCTACTATACGAGAGTGCAGTGTGTGCTTGTGCTTTCACATCGGAAACCAAGCAAAGTGATCCTGAGTAACAGAGTTAAGTTGAAGATCGGGGCCCCATAAAATACATATCTTGGTACTTATAAAAGAGCTGATATTTATTAACACCAGGGTTTCTCAGAGCTGCGATAGGTGAGGGCCAGTTTAGGAACTCAACATGGAAATGAGGGCCGCCAAAGAGGAGGTGGAAGAAAAAGTAATAAAATTAAATTAAAAAGGGGGAAAAATCCCATCTGTAATCATGACCAGCTTGCATCTCTACAGTTGACATTTACTACAATAAATAAATATATATAGATGCTGCTTAACACCACTAACTGGAGATTCATTCTTTCAAACCAAAGTACAGTTTTAACAGTTTTAATTTAATTCAATTCAATTCATTTTGTAGAGCGCTCCAAGACAGTACATTGTCTTGCGGCGCTTTACAGATTATCACATTACCAACCAGGGGAATGTATCCGAGGGGCGCACTTTGAGAACCTGATTTACACATTTGCACATCTTATCAACTACATATTTGATTAACAGCCTTCAGTTACTGAGACCAGCTACTATAGAAAATGACCAATGTGGAGATCTTGGAAAACTCGGACATGAATATGAGAAACTTTATTAGGAAAGACAAACTGGGAACTAGACTAAACGAAGGCTATATCAATCTCTCTGTGTGTGGGATATGTTTGAATCACCCCATTTGAGAAGAACACACTAGCATTGGGGTCATGGCAGGGCAAAATATGGATGCAACCTACCTTAAAATTCAAATTTTTACTGATTCATTTTGGAGGAAAAGGTGTTTAAACGCTATAGGAAGACTACACCTCAAAGCACTACACTGATCTAGGCTATTGCTATATCAGTAAATTGGGAATGCAGAGACCTCCGCCAAGACAATGTGGTCACAGATGTTGTTCTGGATCACAGATTGCCACCAAATTCGAATTAAAAAATCGAAAAAAAATTTCATTCAAATCCGTGCTGTACTTTTTCACTTGAGTTGTACACAGACAGACAGACAGACAGATGGACAGATTCACACACAGACACACACACACGCCGGCGAAAACATAACCTCCTTGGCGGAGGTAACAAGGAAGTCCCTGACCAATTATCTCTTGAAATCCCTCAGGTGATTTAAGTCCCTGGTTTGCATATGTAGGCTATGTCACAAAGTCCCACAAATTTGTTACACGAGCAGTCAAACTATGAGGAAACTTTCACCCCTTGCAGGCACACATATACACATCTGCAGCCAAGCTGTAGTTACTTATGGGTACTTATGACAACAGACAAATTATTCTCCTCTTCCTTATTAAAAAATAACTCTGCTCACTCAGTGATGAAAAGGCTGCCAAAAACATGTCAGAGAGAAAACCAGCCAGAGATCTGCAAAACCAAGGAGGGACCATCACGGTGTCACAATGAGAAGATTTCCTCCTTCCCCCTCAATTATGCAAATATGAATTCTAGGCTAGATTACACCATCAAGTCAAACTTAGACAAATGCTTTGGATTCACTTCATTAGGTGGCATTTATGGTGGAATATTCCACAACAAGGACCAGCTTGCAGAAGGTTTTCCCTCTACTTATTACTCAGAGAAATTAAACACAGTTTTCTGATTGGCTGAAAGAGTGTCCGGTAGGCCTACTCCTTGCTAATGGTGGCGTTTATCTAGGACAAAAGTTCATCTTTTTTCCATATCAATGCCATTTACAGGCCTATAAGTAAGCAACACTAGGTGACCTTGTGGATCTATTGTTAGCCTATATGACAATAGTGCCCCAACCAAACAAGCTAAAAATGGAACCCCATGTCCCTCTTAAAATGGAACCCCATGTTTTTAACAGTTGCTTACTGTCAATATCCGCACAAGGTAACAGGTGGGATAACGCCTTTGTCGTTGTGCTGTTCTATGCTTCCGCCTTGGCTATTATTCCCCTATATTAGCCTATTGCGGATCTTGTGGGATAACGCCCTTTGTCGTTGTGCTGTTCTATGCTTCCGCCTTGGCTATTATTCCCCTATATTAGCCTATTGCGGATCTTGTGGGATAACGCCCTTTGTCGTTGTGCTGGTCTATGCTTCCGCCTTGGCTATTATTCCCCTATAGTAGCCTATGGTGGATCTTGTGCTAGAAGCTACTTGATGTTTGGGGCATCAGGGGGCATCAGGCTCTGAACTGGGCAAAATAAAGATTCATTCTGATTCTTACTGGAGGAAATGAGTTGTGATTAAAGGTGACTCATCGTGGCGAAACGTTGAAATTAATCAGATTTGTAAAAAATGTTTGACAGCCGCACTGATATACACTACATTTAGACCTATAGAGTATAGAGACAATAAATAGCTATTTATAAAATCAGTGGTAATACTTTATTTTACACTGTCATTGTTACAGTGTTACCAATTTAAGTTTTACCAAATGACTAGATAAAGCAATTGTGATTAGAAATGAAGAAAGTTGGGGAATGGGAGTATCAGGGAAAAGACACAATTTGCAGGTATTGGCCAAGTATTCTTGCATACACAAGGAGTTTGACTTGGCAGGTGTTAGCTCTCGAGTATACATTTCGTAGACAAACAACAATATAGACATTTGCTGTACAATGAAATAGACAGACCAATAGATAAATAGATAGATTGATAGAAAGATGGACTGGTAGATAGAAAGAAAGAGCAGTTAGGAGAGAATTGTGGAGAGTTTGCTGGTATGAGGAAGTCTTAACACTAAAAGCTCAAGAGAGCATTGAATTATTCAAAACTATGGTCATGAATGTCAAAATGGGAATTTGCACAACAAGGAAGATTAGATTAGATGTCTTTATTGTCATTGAATAAAATTCAACAAAATTTTTGTTGTAGCATCACCTTGGCTGGTACAAACATCACATAGTTTAAGACAGGACAAATCTAGACTTTCAATCAATTGTACACAGAGAATTTAGCAGGTAGGCAGTGGTTGTTTGGTTGAAAGTGCTGAATGCATACCAGTTCTATGAATAAATAAATAGTAAAATATATAAAATACACATTGAATATATAAGACAGAAAAGCACCAGAGATGGCTAAAGTGCTGTGTGCATGTCGGTCCTATAAGTTAAAAAAAAAATATAAAAAAAAAATATATATATATATACAGAACAAGCAGCAAGTAGGAAAGAGCAGCAAGATGTCCAAAGTGCTATGTGCATGGCAGTCTGTAATAAATAAGTGGGTAAAACAGTCCAGAATCGCAGTCCTTAGTAATCAAGTGGAGCAGGCCAAGTGTTCTGAGTACATGTACTGTATACAGCCTGTTAGGAGTGTGTGTGTGTGTGTGTGTGTGTGTACGTGTGTGCATGCATGTCCACTACAGGGTGGTGAGATGGGTATGAGCAGGTGGGGGAGGGCAGGGGGTGATGGCTCTGACAGCTCTTGGGAAAAAGCTGTCTCTCAGTCTGTTTGTGGTGGCTCCTAATGTTTCTGTACCGCTTGCCTGATGGCAGCGGTACAAACAGACTGTGGCCTGGATGGCTGGGGTCCGTTGCTATGGCCTTGGCCCTTTTCTTGACCCTGCCCTCATAAATGGATTCCAAGTCTGGTAGGGGGCATCCAGCAATCCCCTGTGCTGTCCTCACCACCTGTCTCAGACTCTTCCTCTCTTGTGCTGTGCAGTTTCCATACCACACAGTCACACTGAGGCAGAGGACGCTCTCTATTGTGGCCCTGTAGAAGTTTGCCAGAAGCCTGGGGGATAGTCCTGTGCGTTTTAGCTTCCTGAGGAAGAAAAGCCTCTGCTGTGCCTTCTTCACCAGGTGGGAGGTGTTTAGTGACCAGGACAGATCAGAGGCTATGTGGAGGCCCAGGAACTTGAAGAGACAAAAGAAAATCCCAAATTTGCATGGGAAATTCAGGGTGAATGGGGAAATCCTTATTTAAAACTATTTAATGAGGAAATCTTTTCATTTAATGCCCAACTTCCCTGTTACATTTACAACCCTGACATGCTAAACACGTGCACGCATGCATCCTCACACACACACACACACACACACACACACACACACACACACACACACACACACACACCTGAAGGCCTTTGGAATGCTAAACACGTGCACGCATGCATCCTCACACACACACACACACACACACACACACACACACACACACACACACACACACACAGATCTGAAGGCCTTTGGAATGCTAGCTATTCAGACCAGCCCTCTTTGAAGTGTGTATAAAGGAGTCAGACTCCTGTAAGGGACATTGGTGCGAGAAGATCTCCACTGGCACAGCAAATACACCTGCAGCACACGGAGACGGCACACAGTAGCCTACCTGGGGGCTCATTTATCAAGCGTACTGTAGCACACAACTGTGCGTAAAAGGTGAGTATGATCAATCCTGCACAAAGTGTGTGATTTATTAGCCTGGCTAATTTGCCATCACCTTGGTCTACGCTGTAGCTGAAGACTTTTTAGCGGAAGTACTTAGGCAGGCAACACCAGGCTAGTGATTTCTGAACTCGTACTTGATCTTAAAAATGTGCTTAAATGTACGCAAACGTCTGACCATGCCTTAGTTAGTGCAAACTCTCCTCAAGAGAGATAGCTATGAGTGGGCATGTCAATAGTGGGCATGCTTGTTACCAGTAGCCGCTCCTAGAGTGGTGATTGTGCTCCGTGGTTAGCAGAGCTGGGTGGGAAGGAAGAGAGATAGCTATGAGTGGGCATGTCAATAGTGGGCATGCTTGTTACCAGTAGCCGCTCCTAGAGTGGTGATTGTGCTCCGTGGTTAGCAGAGCTGGGTGGGAAGGAAGAGAGAGAGATGGGAGGATGTGAGTGTATGATCTTGTGGTGAGGAGAACTGCTGCAGAAACATATTTTTAATAATGATCGAAACAGAGTGGTGGTTTGCTGTTTGAAAAGTTATGATGATTCCCCAATACTTTTCCAGGGTTGTTTTATGTCCATTTGTGTCTTTTAACATTTATTAGTGCAAGTGTAGTTGACAATCAAATTGTAAGTTCTCCCATTGATAAAGGTGTTCCCAAAATACTATTGTTGGTGGACAAACTAATTAAACAGCAAAACCATGGTATGTGCTGCACTCCATTGCAGGAGCATGCTATCAATTGCGAGTAAAATGTGTCTTTGGTTTTTAAACATGCTCTAACTAGGCTATTAGTCAGCTTTATGATGGACCGTCTGCACTGGAAAACAAATCTATGTTGGCCAATAACGTGTTAAGTTGGCATTTGGGCTGTTGCCAATGCCAAAAAATAATTCTACAATTCTATTTTATTTTGCTTGCCAATTTGTTTTGCTTGAAAGGGATTATGCATGTAGCAAATATTGTTAGTACAACAGGTCAAATATTGTCAATAAACCAGCTGGATATCGTAGTTTGAGAAAGAGCAAAAGACAAATGGAGAAACCCAGCCAATTATTGGCATTTTTAATTGTTTCCAATTTGACAAACTGAGCCAATTAATTGTGTGTTTAGAGGTATATTCTGGTATTGATCACTTTAAGCCCCTTTTCCGGGATCTTTAGGGTGAAATAGAATAGTTGGCACCATTGGTCCTGGATATTTGGCTCATTTAGAAACTCCTCCCTGCCTACTTCAGAATGGTCAACTAAGGCTAGCATCCTTTCGTCCTAGACACCCCGGTAAAAAGGGCTAGAAGACAAGTTATTGATATTATTGATCTTTTCTGATTGGACAAGTAATGGTGTTTAATTGGACAAAAAAACAAAAATTTTTTTAAAGATATTTTTTGAGCTTTTTGCCTTTAATCGGATTAGAGGTGGACAGGAAACAAGTGAGAGAGAGATGGGGTGGGATTGGGAAATGACCTCAGGTCGGACTCGAACTCGGGTATCCGGAGTAATAGTATTATGCTCTAGCAAATAATGATGTTTGATTAGACAAACCCTGACAAGTAATGATTTGATTAGACAAATTCAGACAAGTAATGATGTTAATCTCTGCTTTTCTGCCAGAAATAGAATAGTTGGTCCTGGCTATTTGGCTCATTTAGAATCTCCCCCGTGCCTACTTCAGGCTACCATCCTTTCGTCCTAGACACCCCAGAAGAGATGTTATTGATCTTTTCTGATTGGACAAACTCAGACAAGTAATGGAGTTTGATTGGATAAACCCAGACAAGTAATGATGTTTGATTGGATACACCCAGACAAGCAATGATGTTTGATTTGATAAACCCAGAAAAGTAATGATGTTTGATTGGACAAACCCTTACAAGTAATGATGTTTGATTGGATACACCCAGACAAGTACTAATGGTATTCTTAATCCCTGCTATTCAGCCATGGCAGCACCCTGGAGCAGTGTGTTCTCCAGCGCCCCCTCTGTCCACTTCCTGCACTGCAGTGTCATCCCTCTACGCCTCTGCCTGGTGCTCTGCTGCCTCTCCCTCAGTGCAGCAATGCCTCAAGGACAAGGTAAACAATGCATGACTAAACTCATCACTCCATTTCCATTTCACTGTACTGTATGAAATGTATGAGCAGTGCTGCAGAGGACTTCTAACTGTCAGTTTTGTCTATTCTGTCATAAGCTAATACTGTAGTGTACAACAAATTGCCTTTTGAGTACACTATCTATCTATCTATCTATCTATCTATCTATCTATCTATCTATCTATCCTCATCTTATCTTCACTCTGGTGATCAGTGCCCTCAGTGGACCTCTGGAACTAGGCATCCTCTCTTCTCTCTCTCTCTCTCTCTCTCTCTCTCTCTCCATCCATCCATCCATCCTTATCTGGTCTTGTCTTATTCTCAGACTCTACTCTAGTGATCAGCGCCCTCAGTCGACCTCTGGAACTAGGCATGCTCTACAACGCCCGCAACGACAGACTCGTTCCAGGTATGCACAATAAGTCCTTTTGGTTACAATAATACACACAGAGACAGTTAGGTATGCACCTAAAAACATAATTATACTTCTTTTTGTTAGTCCACACCTACAGAGAGATATTCTTTTTAGGGCCTGCTGTGTGAAACACAGGGGGGTTTGGGGCGGTCCAATCCCCCTGATAAACTCATGAGACCCCCCTGAAAAGAAAAATGGTCACTAATGGTCACTAAAATGTTTAAAGCCCGCTATGTCCAGTATGTGTTTTCAGAATAATGGCCAAACAGTGGTATGGTAATGCTTCATCTGCTTTCAGGAATCAGTCTGTGGGACCAAGAGGACATCAAGAGGAAGACATCAGTAAGCCCTCAGCCCAACACCAGATTTCAGGTGGCAGGATCTGACACTCTGAGAGAGAAGATGAAACTTCTGGACGTGAGCGCCTCGGTGAGGGCCAGCTTCTATGGTGGCCAGGTGGAGGTAGAAGGATCTGCCAGGTACCTCAGCGAGAAATCCTCCTCGACCCAACAGAGCAGCGTCACCCTGAAGTACCACGTAACCACCGAGTTTCGGGAGCTGATCTTGACTGAGCTAGAGACTCCAGATCCTGAGATCTTTGACAACACTGACGCCACACATGTGGTGGTCGGAGTACTGTATGGCGGTGACGCACTCATGGAGTTTCAAGAAAGACTCAGCGATGAGTCAAAGAGACAACTGATCGAGGGAGAACTGAAGTTGATGATCAACAAGATCCCAGCATTTTCAATTGAAGGTGAAGGAAAACTAGAGATGAACAATGAAGACAAGCAGAAGGTGAAGAATTTCGTGTGTAGGTTCTATGGAGACACCCGCCTGGAACAACTTCCATCCACTTATGAAGAGGCTGTGAACGTGTACAGAGAGCTGCCCAGTCTGCTGGGGAACGATGGAGGGAACGTGGTACCTGTGAAAGTCTGGCTGTATCCGCTCAGCAAGCTTACCAACACTGAGCTCAAGCTGAAGAAAATGATCTCAGCGACACTATTGTCAGCCATAGAGAAAGTCATGGATGATCTCCATCACGCTGAGATAAGAACCAATGACCTACTGGAAAGCAGCAAAGACATCAAGACTGAAGACATCACCACCAAACTGGAGTGGTTCCAAAGCCGCCTGAGGGTCTTCAGTGTTGAGTTTCTACGGAAACTGGGAGAGTTGATCCCGGCCATCAGAGGAGGCACCATGGGGGAGACGGCCCTGAGAGATCTCATGAATTCCCAGGATGCATCTGGCTTCAGTGGGCATGAGATGGAGTGGTGGCTGGATGAAAAGGAGGCTGAGATCAAAGTCGTCACAAATTACCTTGAAAAAGTCAGAAGTTACCAAGTGATGTCTTCAGGCGCCGAGCTACATTCTTACCTCATGAAACCCGATATGACAGACGTCTTTGTGTTGAGCTTCACCTCCCTGAGTGATGAAGAACGGTATCTGAACAAGATCTCACAAGCTGGCCTTCTCCAGAATGGATCCACCATCAGCACACCAGAACGAAACCAAAGTGAAAAGATTCCCTGGTACCGGAGACTGGACATCAAGGAGGCCATGGATTCTGCTCTCACTTCCTTCCGGATGATGCCCAGTGGGAAGAAAGTCATCAGTTTCACTAAAGACCCAAAGCACCCAGGACTGTCAGTCCAGTGGTACCACAACGCAGTTCAGAAAGATCCAAATTTCACATGTAAGCTTCAGTCATCTTACTTCTCTGATTGTCTAACACTGTTACTGTTGTTAAAGCTGTATTCGACAACTCTTTCATAGTGAAATTTCATAGAATTGTCACGTTATTCTGGTTAATGATTTTGAATTTCTTTGCCTAAGCCTCGGAATTACGTAGACTTGTCAATACAGCTTTAGTTGTTTCATAGTTTTAGCTGCTCGATTCTATTTGGCCAAATCACAGTTTCCAGTTAAATTTCTTTCTGGGTCACTTTTTGTGTGTCTTATACAGTATTTGTTGGCTAGTAAGTATTTTTGCGTTTGTCATTTTGGTAAAACCGTGTCCATCTGTGAATGCGGGCATATCTATGAGAACATCTGAGCGATATTGACACGTGTTTTGTGTTGTGTCTTCTGTACAGATGCCGTTCTCACACTGGACCCAAGGACGGCATACAAACGTCTTCATCTCAGTTCAGGCAACAAATGGGTGTTTTATTCAAGCAGGGACCTGTACTACCCAGATCATTCAAACAAATTTCAACATTATCCTCAGGTGCTCAGCAGAGAGCCTCTGATTGGACGATCCTACTTTGAGTGGGCTTGGAGTGGGAGTTCTGTTTCTGTAGGTGTGGCCTACGAAAGCATGAATCGAAAGCAATTTATCAGCAACTCTGACAAATCCTGGTGTCTGCTCAGACACGATTACAATGGCAAACATTATTTCAGAGCCGACCACAATTGTAAATACACTTATTTACCTAGTCCCCTTACACACTCCGGCAGAGTAGGGATGTATGTGGACCGTGAGGCTGGAGTTGTGTCCATCTACAACGTCTACTCTAACAAACTCACACACATGCACACGTTCAACATCACACACTATGATGAACCCCTGCATGCAATTGTTTATATTAGTACCTCCTCCTATGTGTATTTTAGACACTAAATGTAGGCCTAATTTCTCTTCATGGGCTACATCTAACTGCCTCAGCACAAGCTGTCAGGATACCTGCCTTATCAATATTGTGACGAACATAACATGACCATAGCCATGAAGTAACTTACGAGGGCATAGAGATTCATCCTTACACTTCATCCACTTGGTGTGTGTGTGTGTGTGTGTGTGTGTGTGTGTGGGGGTGTGTGTGTGTGTGTGTGTGTGGGGGGGGGGTGTGTGTGTGTGTGTGTGTGTGTGTGTGTGTGGGTGGGTGGGTTGGGTGAAATGAGTGCACCAGTCTGCTTCCTGTAGATGGCATTATTTGACCAAGGTTGAAGCCATACCATGGTTATGTTTTTTTCTTGTTTCCCAAAAACACTAAAATATGACTTAGACAAATGTTACAAGGCTAATTAAATGTACAATGCTTTTGTTAATGTTAAATGATTGCCAGTTATGCATGGGGTGAGGGTGATCATATGGTTAAAGGTGACATAGAATGGATTAATGGAGTACTGTACCTTGTTTGCTGATGTTAAAATACAATGTATTCAATTGTATTTTGTCAAAAAGATCATCAACTGATAATTTACAAGCCTAGTTAACATCTCACATTTAAGATGTGTATTGAAATGGGTTTTTTGTCTAAACAACGCCTCGCTCTGGCCACCTTAATTGAACTGCAATGGCTTTGTGCTATTTGACATCATTTGTAGGCTTTGTTCTAATTCGCCCATGATTTAGTGGCTATTTCTAAATGTAGGACTTCTACATGAAAGAGGGCAGAACCATGCCTCATGTTCATGATAGCTCTTTGACCATGCACAGCCTCTCTTAATTCATCAAAGCCAATGTAAAAGTGGTTTTCCATTCTATGTCTCCTTTAAGGGTGGCCAGTTGTGCTTAGCCTGGCACGCCCTCCCAGTGACGTAACACCTTCTGCGTCACTGGTCTGGCCAACTGCTAATCTGAAAATGGGAACTCGGAAGCATTTTCTAACATTTTCTAACATCGACCAGTATCAAACCGAGGCATTAGAGGGAGGCGGGTGAACCATACGCTTTGAGAAATTACAGTGCTATAGGCTCTTGGTCAGACTAAAGTCTCACAGATGGCAAGTCGATGGCAATCAGGCTAAGTTGTGCTTATCAGGTTTAAAAGGGTTAAGGGTTGCCAGATATGCTTATCAGCTTGGGGTGAGGGTGATTAAACTGTATGTTAAGGGTTGCCAGTTGTACTTATCAGTTTGGGGTGAGGGTCATTGTGCTGTATGTTAAGGGTTGCCAGTTGTACTTATCAGTTTGGGGTGAGGGTGATTAAACTGTATGTTAAGGGTTGCCAGTTGTACTTATCAGTTTGGGGTGAGGGTCATTGTGCTGTATGTTAAGGGTTGCCAGTTGTACTTATCAATTTGGGGTGAGGGTGATTATACTGTATGTTAAAGGTTGCCAGTTATGCCTATCAGTTTGGGGTGAGGGTGATTATGCGTGTGGGTAAAGAGATATATACACTGTAGATAGATTTAATAATACACAGCTTATTCATAATACACCATTTTAGCAATATTTTTGCCATCACCAGAAGCTCTATACTGCTGTAGAGAAGCGACAGTACGGGTAATGAGTAAAGATTATCCTATAATTAAATCTATGTTGTGGTTATTCTGTGTTCAAATGTCACTTCTGTTAATAAAGGTCATGATAAAGTGTTCATGATAGATTCTGATGGTAATTTTTAAGTCTTACAATCAGATACGCAAAACTCCGTCAGCTCAGGATTCACCAAAATGCAGGTTTACAATGTATGGCCAAACAAGGGAGTCACGATAGTGTCGCTCGCTCAGAGGTTCACCGGGTAACTGACACTCTTACAGTTTAGTTTAACTTTTAAGCAATACTGGAATACACAAACATGGGTGCATCTCAATACATAATTCCTCCTTCCTCCTTTCCTCACTTCCAACCTTTCCTCCGACCTAGCC
>JAODXP020006966.1:5000-67575 GCA_027497455.2 Sardinella longiceps | reverse complement strand
TATTGTCACATAGCCTACATATGATTACTACTGTAAAAACAAATCAGTGAAATGTGTGTCTGGTGTCTAAGGAGCCTAATTGTGCAAGTACAGAAGTGCAGTAGGGATTGAAGCTGATTGAAGCTTGTTCCCTCTAATCATTCTGTACCACCAGTAATTTAACACTAAAGGGATCAAGCAGAGTCCAGTTGCACGTGCCTGCTAACTGCACTAGACAGTGGAACGAAAGAATTTGAAACAACATAGACTACATAAACTCAAATACCAACTAGTTTACATTGAGTCAACAGCACCTCTAATCTTAATTTCGATTTGGATTGATTTTGGTGCCACTGACTCACTGAAACTGCTTGTTTGTGTTTGTGTTTGTGTTTGGTCTATGTTGCTCCAAACTCTCAGTTCCACTCGCTATATAGTGCAGTCAGCAGACTCGTGCAACAGGGCTATGCTTGAATGATGCTGAATGATTCTCTCTCAACTTTGCTCATTAGCTTGCTTGTGTGTGTGTGTGTGTGTGTGTGTGTGTGTGCGCGGGCGTGCATGCGTGTGTGTGTGTGTGTAGGATTGCACCTTTACACCTTCTCTGTTGAAAATACATTGAAAAGGATGGTTTGTTTTTGTTTCATTTTCATAACACAGAGCAACTTAAAGTTGGAAAATGGGGCCGTTATCTCAAGCACTTTCCCTTCTACACTACTGATGGAAAAAAAATGATGTGGCGATGTGAAGCCTGTAAGAAAGACCGTTACTTCAAATGTTTCATATGGGATTCCAAAAGGAGAGCAGGTAGCGTGGCCTCATAAAATGGTGGTGATTCTAACTAGCATGCTAGGTTAATCAACGTCAGGTTTCTAAGCTCAATTATCTCCCTGTCAACATGCCAAGTATTGTACTGCTGCACTCAGAATCCATTAAGACACTAGCCTACTTCAGTCAACATGCTGCCTAAAACATTAACCATTAGACTCCAAATGTTACGACTCCAAAGTGAGAAAAGTAAATCTCTCCCTTTCTCTTTCTCTCTATCTATCCTAAGAGGCAACTCACAATAACATCAACACCGGAGTACATACATCCAAGATGCCAGTCACACACACACACACACATACAGGCCCCGCTCTGGCCTTATTGCTGCCCCAGATGAGATTTGAGTACACTAGGCCATCTGTTCCTGTGAACAGGGCCAGCACACACATGACCACATCCTGTAGTTTAGGCTCTTTCTGTGGCTTAAGCACTGTGCTTGATGCTTGTACCCACTAATGAGGTCAATGTACCACAACACACACAAACACACACACACACACACACACACACACACACACACACACACACACACACACACACACACCTATATAGTGTACTAGATGAGCAGCTCATTTCATAGCCTAAGAGACCTGATGTCAGTCAACTGTAAAGGCCTGTGAGTATGCTGTACCTTTACTTCCTTTATTTATCAATGAGAATAAAAGCTGTTATCACACATAACTTCAGTTTCTACAGTATAAATGATGAATTCTAAAGGAGTTCCGAGAATGTGAGTGCATCCACAGCAGGGTTTTATTTAGTCTGTAACATACACAAGGCAACTCCATGATGTGCACTGAGATCAAGAAAGGAGAAAAGAAATTAATGCAAACATGAAATAGTTCTAGAGTGCTAGCATGTCCTACGACATGTACTTGTTATACAACCCTGAGTTCAGATAGAAAATAAAATGTTATGTAACAAAGAGTAAAACATGTGATCAGACTTCCGTAAACAGCTTTATTTGTCCTAAATATTTTTTAGTTATACACTGACTGACAGTTGAGGCACTTCTTGTGATCTATCATAGTTTGCATTCTGGCCCTACAGGCTACAGTACTTCAGGTACTTATCTAGCTATGCTAACAGTAGGGTGGTGGCATATGTGCCATTTATTTGGAAATTCTGCAAAATTCGGACAGCGTGTGAAAGGCTGAGGTGATAATTCTTTTGAATGGTGTGTGGTATTTGACACCCAAACCCCTATGTTTTTTACCAGCACAGTTATCATAACGGCAATGTGAACACTCAGAATAACACACAGAATAAGTGTAAAAAAGGGGCGTGGTTGCAGCTGATGGAATGTCAGAGTGCACTTCCTGTGGCAATATATTTTACATTTTTTGTCTAAACAACACTAAACTTGGCACTGCACTCACTCGTGCCTCACTCCTGAACCTTGACAATTATATACAGCAATATAATAAGGTAATAATAGTGTAAAAGTACAGTATTAGTACAGTATTAGTATTAGTAAATATCTCACACTCTACACACTGAGGGATGCTTTTTGGGATTATATCTAACTTGACCTGAGAATGAATCTGTATATGTAAGTGGAGTTGATGTTTCAGACTGCTACTGTACTTTGGTTCTTCTGCTGTCTAGACATGATGAATGTATCTGAGTACAACGACAACTCTTCAGTCCATGGACATGAGGACTGCGGCATCAATCACAACACGGTCAAGATGCTGGTGTCGAGTCTTTACTTCCTCAGCTTCTTCCCGGCTCTGGGGTGCGTTTCCCGTACAACGATGGATGTTAGCATTCTACCATCAAAGTACGATGTTCGTGGGAACTAGGTAGGTGCTCAGCTATGGGTGTTTCCCAAAAAACGCCTACCAACATGGTAGACTACTATGTAAGTTTCTACCATGTTGGTATGTACCACCATAGTTCCTACGGCTACGACCATGTTTGCAGATGTTTTCGGAAGTGTTCGGAGACAATTCGGGCGCATTCGCGGTAGGAAGCATGCCAGTCCCGTTTATACATTTATGTTGATATAGTCAGTTAATAACGGCGGTTACATGAACCTGTGATCAATATAAGATTCAATTAAGTCATATGCCAAAATTGGTCTAGTTTATCTTCACCTTCGAGTGAAAATACAAGAAATAATAATGACAGGAAATTATATTGGCAAGTAGTATAATTAGATGTGAGCAACCTTCCTCTACGTGCAGCAGGTGGCCTAGTGGGTTAAGCGCACAGCTTTGACTCACATCCATTAGAGCAGTCGGAGGTTCAATGCCAGGTGATTGTTATAGAATATCTTCTTACTCTGTGTCTAAATTATTATATTTAAAACAATACAAGACAAATAAACTGAAATTATTATCCATTTGCTTGGGCATATTTTACGCATTAGTGCCTAGGCTATAACAATTCGCCTGTCCCCGCTTGTTCCATGCAATATTATCTTTGCATTTGAACGTCTACCGATTGATAACACTCACATTAACAACGAAACCATCTAATTTCCTAATTGAATAGGCCTGCCATTACACCTGTTATCACCAATAATCACCACCTGGAAACTTTCTCCAAATGAAAATTCTTCCTAAATAATAAAGGAGAGGACAACAGAGACAAATCCCACACACGTTGACAGGTGGTTTTGAACTCGCAGAAATCACCGTTATACGCCTCAAAGGCGCACTGGCTTATCCATTTACGCCACCAGTCATCTCAATACACACTATATCTCTTGCCTAATTTAAATCATGAAAATACTCAAGGAGACTAACGTGGCCTATAATATTAATAATTAACAGGAAATCACATTGTCAGTATATAACCAAGTCTTACTCATCATTGAAGTGTTTTTAATCAACAATTTCGTTGTCTCCAAATTTACCCAACTATGGTATGTTCAACGCCCTCTGTTGACTACAGTGTTGTAGTAAGATACTAACTTGTTACGGGAGGTGAAGAGCTCTCGTAGGTACGGATCAAGTTACGATGTTGTTTACGATATAGCGCAGGAACCATGATTTCGAGAAACAAGGACATAGTAGCTACGTACATCGTAACATGGAGGTTTCACCTCCATAGTATGGACGAGCATTTTGGGGAACACCTCTCTCGTAGTTTCATGGTTCCCACGATGTTGGTAAGCCCCAGTTAGCCCGTAAATAGCTCGTAAATGTTTGGGAGACGCACCCCTGGTGCTGAACGTCACGGTGATGTGGGTCCTACTGCGGCTTAAGACTGAGTCCAGCTTTATGGTGTACCTGAAGAACCTGGTGGCAGCGGACTTGATCATGACCCTAACAATCCCAATCAAAGCAGTAAACAAACTGCCAGGTGCAGCCTTGGGATTACGGGCGTTCACCTGCCGCTATGCAAACGTCCTGTTCTACGCTTCCATGTATATCAGCATCATACTCATGGGCCTCATCAGCCTCGACCGCCTTTTAAAAATCGTCCGGCCCTACGGCCTCCATCTTGGCCAGAATCTTTTCTTTGGCAGAGTGGCCTCAGTGGCCATCTGGGTCCTCATATTGGGGGCTCATACCATACCCACTATTGTAATGACCAGCGAGAAAGCCTCTGCAAAATGCATGGAGATGAAAACCCAAACAGGAAGAGATTTCCACAAGACTGTGATATGGGTATTCAACTTGATCTTCTGGGTCGTATTTGTCCAGACTGTGATGTGCTACACATGGATAGGCTGGAAGGTGCTGAAGTCATACGCTAATTCCAGGAGTACAAATATGAATCAGAAATGGAAAACTGAAGCCAAAGTGTTCGTCGTGCTTGTGGTCTTCTTGGTCTGTTTTGCCCCTTACCACATCGTCCGTATCCCTTACACTGAGCTGCAGGTGAAAAAGGAGCACAGTTGCACATGGGAATCCCTGAGGGTGGCTAAGGAGTTCACCCTCTGGCTCTCAGCCACAAACGTCTTTCTGGATCCACTCATCTATTTCTTCCTGTCTAAAAGTTTCCAGAAGAAGCTGTCGGATCTGGCCATAGTTAAGAGATTTGTAACCGTTGCCTCGGCAACCGATGAGACCAACGACTGAAGAGGAACAAATACAAATACGGAAGTCAAAACAGGAAATGCTCTAGTATGGTAAAGTTAGATGAATTATCATCATTCATGATTCATGCATTACTTCATCTCTGAATATCTAATCAATCATCAAGTGTTACTATATTTTTCCAGCAAGGGTACATGAACATTGAGTGTTACGATATATGTATTACTTAAAAAAAAGAAAAATTAACTTCATAAATTTCATAAATAAGTTATATTTTTTAACATATTATATAGTTTAGCTTTTGTTATTGTTGTTTTTGTTATTACTTCCTTTTTTGTATTAAATGTTTCCATTATGATTTAATTGTTACTATAATTAGTACTAATTCAGTAAACTTAATCTATGTTTGACTATTAAATATTAATAACTATCTCTGTCAGAACCATTTTAGTCAAGAAACACAAGAGAAGATTCTGAATTTAAATTCTTTATTATAAATAGTGTATTACATTTGGCGGTATGGCTCTGTTCAGAGGCGCCCCCCTATTTCCATGAGCACCATGAAAAAGCAAAGAGTCAGGGGGCAGCAGCGGTTGGGGGACTCTCGCCCCGGCCAAACAGGGAGAGATAGATATTTCCCCCCATGAACAGAACCAGGCGACATGACCAGAGAACATGCCATGTCATACACGACAAGGCGGAGCAGGGGAGGAGGTGGGTAGCAAAAACCAAGCAGCATACGATTGAGGGGAACTGGGGAGAATTTAAAGGACGCGCCCAGGGTGCGTGGCCAATCGCTACGGGGAAAAGCTAATCAGCTGAGGGGATACACCTGGATCAATTTAGAAATGGGAGGGGAAAGCGGCAAGCTTCTTGACTACCATGGCCTGGCCAGAACCAGGCGCGCGGGAAGGTGTTTTGTGTAGGGGGGGCTGGGGGCTGGGCCGTAAAATGTGACGTCACTTTTTTTGGGGGGGGGGGGGGGGGAGAAAGAAAGAAAAAGTTTGTCTGTCTCTGCTGTTGAATAACTATTGGCTGTTGTAGGGTGCGTATTCTAGTGTGACAGCGGGTAGATAGGCCTATACCCTAATGTGCCAAACATTTTTCCAGGAGATGAGTCGCAGCGCAGTTCTTCTGCTGATTGCGCACACCACTAATGGCATACATAGGCCCTACCATGCCTATCTAGAAGTAATGAGTGATTCTTGTCTGTATTGTTTGTCTATATCTGTTCAACACCCATCGTCATTTAGAGACAAAATACGAAAAGACCAATCAATCAAATACAATCATGATTTTAATCGGTAAGAATGTTGTTTAACATATTATATAGTTTAGCTTTTGTTATTGTTGTTTTTGTTATTACTTCCTTTTTTGTATTAAATGTTTCCATTATGATTTAATTGTTACTATAATTAGTACTAATTCAGTAAACTTAATCTATGTTTGACTATTAAATATTAATAACTATCTCTGTCAGAACCATTTTAGTAAAGAAACACAAGAGAAGATTCTGAATTTAAATTCTTTATTATAAATAGTGTATTACATTTGGCGGTATGGCTCTGTTCAGAGGCGCCCCCTATTTCCATGAGCACCATGAAAAAGCAAAGAGTCAGGGGGCAGCAGCGGTTGGGGGACTCTCGCCCCGGCCAAACAGGGAGAGATAGATATTTCCCCCCATGAACAGAACCAGGCGACATGACCAGAGAACATGCCATGTCATACACGACAAGGCGGAGCAGGGGAGGAGGTGGGTAGCAAAACCAAGCAGCATACGATTGAGGGGAACCGGGGAGAATTTAAAGGACGCGCCCAGGGTGCGTGGCCAATCGCTACGGGGAAAAGCTAATCAGCTGAGGGGATACACCTGGATCAATTTAGAAATGGGAGGGGAAAGCGGCAAGCTTCTTGACTACCATGGCCTGGCCAGAACCAGGCGCGCGGGAAGGTGTTTTGTGTAGGGGGGCTGGGGGCTGGGCCGTAAAATGTGACGTCACTTTTTTTTTTTTTGGGGGGGGGGGGGGGGGAGAAAGAAAGAAAAAGTTTGTCTGTCTCTGCTGTTGAATAACTATTGGCTGTTGTAGGGTGCGTATTCTAGTGCGACAGCGGGTAGATAGGCCTATACCCTAATGTGCCAAACATTTTTCCAGGAGATGAGTCGCAGCGCAGTTCTTCTGCTGATTGCGCACACCACTAATGGCATACATAGGCCCTACCATGCCTATCTAGAAGTGATGAGTGATTCTTGTCTGTATTGTTTGTCTATATCTGTTCAACACCCATCGTCATTTAGAGACAAAATACGAAAAGACCAATCAATCAAATACGATCATGATTTTAATCGGTTAGAAATCCGAACAAAGTAGCCTACTTTTGCAAGGGTCTTTTAAAATAGGCTATAGCCTGCCAAACAGAATCTCCACCTGTTTTTTGTCTTCTCAGTAACCTAAGTTTTCCGTGTAACATAGATAGCCTATGTAGGGTATATCTGAGAGAACCTCAAATAAAGCGCAGTGACAGGGAGAATTGTTACCGTTCAGTCGGAGACCCCTGCGCACGTCTTCTATCTCCACTGCTTCGCTCTCATTTCTCAACCCAACATACCGGTATTTCTCTCTCGTTCTCTCGCTTGCTTTCACTCATTCCAAATTAGATTAGTTGTAGTGGTAGCTCGGTTAAAGCAAAAATATTTCTAACTTATTCGATCCAACCAGTGGCGCATGTTAATGTTATGTTTGTGGACGTTTGTCTTGTCTGTCTGTGCGCAAAATACCTTGAAAAGTTCTGTAGGCTACAGAACTTGTCGGACAGTGCGGATAGGCTATGAGGACAAGGAACACATGATTATATTTTGGTGGTGAACGCTCACGAATAATGAACTATCCATTCAAGACATAACAGGTTACGTTGTCTTGTCTTTGGTTAATAATCGAGATGAAGCTGTTATTAAATGGCGATATCTACTATGCAAAATGCGAAAAAACATTAGAACTAAGAGTAGGCCTATAATTTTTTGATAGCCAATTTTGAGAACAGATCTTTTCCTCTTTTTCGTGGCCACACTGGCCTTCCAAACTGCTGTCAGACCTGACGGAACAGTGCGCTCTCAGAGAATTGCTGTCAACGTTGAGGAGGTTAGGAGGAGGCATTCTCTTGTTAATAGCTGGGCTATATGGGTCAGCCTGTCCACTAGAGCTTTCTGAACTATTGGGCACAGTAGTTAGTCTATTAGTGGATGTTTACATATTTTTATTTTCATTTAGGAAGGGTCGGATTAAAATACGGAATTTTCTATGCTTGATAGCCTAAAACAAAGTCCGGACCACTGATCACGCTTCTCAGGAATTCTGATAGGCAGCCTACCTGTTGTGTCAGTTATCCTACTAGCCTCCTTAGTTTAGTTTTGCACTCTGCTTTATACAAGTCATGTAAGAAATGTAATGATTGATTTGGAGTGAATCAATAAATATCTAGCCTAATCGCAGCCAGCTCTGACATAGGGGGCTGCAGCGTACGCAGCCCCTATGTTCCCGCGCGTATGGCCAGAACTAACGTTTAAACACTCGATTTATAACGGATGAAAAGTTGCGTGAGTTATATGAGGTTACAGTAATAGGGATGAGTTGTACATGCATGGAAATGCAATTCAATAGGACTTTATAATAACCATCCTTTATACATGATTATGTAGGCTAAGCTAGGCCAAAGGCTATGCTAACAAAGCTTGGATAACAGGTCTACTGGCTTACAACTGGAGAGCTCAATAGCTTTCAGGGCAAGCAGCTTTTGAAACCAAGAAGATGGATGCTACATATCTACAGCAACATAAATCTTTTTTACCTGAAAAGTCAAGGTACAAGGTCTGTTTAAACAGTCTATTTTATAAACTATCTGTACACTTCACTTAGTTCTCAATGCCTCTTTTTAAATGTCAGAACCATCATTATACAACTTTGTCTGTAACACCTAGTTTGATACCCCACTAGCCTCCCATTAGCAAGCCGTCTCGTCTTCTCCGGCATACACAAACTTTATAAAAATCTGCTCCCTGGCAAATGTTGTGATGTTGCAGTATAGCCTACATTTAGTCCATGTCACACCGGAACTCTCTTTGAACACATTGGTGTGGTTTTATATATCTTATGTAACTTTGGATAGTGTAGAAAAAAACACAAATTACTGCCTGGCACACTTACCATTACATAAACATTCTTAAATAGACACTTACACCAACAGACACACTCACACACACAAACCTCAAAACGACACAGTCTCAAATAGACACAGTGACACACACACAGCGCCCTTAAACAGACACACACACACACACAACCACTACCAAAGACACACACACACTCTCTATCTCTCTCTCTCACACACACACACACACACACACACACACACACACACACACACACACAGCCACCCTCTCATAGGGACACATTCAGTCATTGGTGAATGAGCACAGTTGATTGGATATGAGATCGCGCTTAGTGATCAGATCGCTAGCACTCTAGAAGCCGCACCTCCACACCTGGTTGGGTGAGGCCTGGAGGAGGAGACCTTGAATGTGCTGAGTGTGAAATCTAGGGGTGCTCCCATGGCGTTTTTTCCCCCCCAATGGTACTATCTAAACCCTAAAGTCTGATTCTCACAGAAACTGCGCGTTCATGGTGTGGGAGCTGTGCTGTCCGTGAGTCGTCCATTTGCCTGTGTGCTAGTGTAGGAGTGTAGGCCTATATAGTGTTACCTCACTCACGTCAGATCATGCGCTACGTAACTTTCGTAAGGCACTTCCGCGCAACGATCTGATGTTGAAGCCCATCAGAGAGATTTCAAGCCATTATTCTCTAACCGGACCAATCAGGGCCGCTAGCTGCTGTAGAGGGTGTGACTAGCGAATAAGCAACTGTTTTGAATCCAACCAATCCAACAAACTTAACCAGCATCATCGGTTGGTTTCGATGTGGTTGGCAGCAGTGTACGTCAATTAAATTGATGGACAAGCCGTTTGCCCAGTTAGATTCAAGGATTTCTGGCTCCTGAAATATCTCGTCTATCGCTGAATATCAGATGAACGCGCGTAGCGCTACATCTGACGTGAGTGAGGTAATATATAGTGCACATGTCAGTCTGTCTCTCGGCTAAAAGATTTTCCAGGACTGTAGTTCACAGTTTGACCAGAGGATGTCACTAATGCTACACAGTCCAGGTGTTCATCACCCAGTGGTATGGTTACTGTATGTCCTTACAGGCCCTGGCTCAAGGGCACACAGATGCTGTGGGTGTAGACATGGGAGAGCAATGAGCCATCCCCTAATTAGGCTCTCTTTTGCTACTGGTCAGGGACACAAGGATAACAAGGACACAAGGAGTTTTATTGTCACATACATGATTACTACTGTAAAACAATGCCGTGAAATTTGTGTCTGGTTTCAGCCTAATTGTTAGATTTAGATTAGATTAGCCTTTATTGTCTCAGAAGAGAAATTCGTCTTGGGCAGTCGAGAGGTAGGGGTTACACACCCAGTAACATATATACATATAACACTTATGGGCCAATGCCCACACACAGTCACACAGTCACACAGTTGCCGTCAACCAGGCCACCAAGTTGGCCAGTACAGAAATGCATTGCATATCTTCAACATACACTTATATTGCACGCTGACCCATGATATTGCACCAACATAGTATTGCACACAGTCCCTTAAAAGATTGCACATACTCTCTCATTCGTTGCACACAGCCCTTAAAATTGCACTTATTCTCATATATTGCACACAACCCTTAATATTGCACATAACCCTCCTAATCATCCATACACATTCACGTCACATTTCACAAGACCATCCTCCTCGCCACACATACACACACACACCCACACACACAAACACATCTAATATTGCACATCCCTCCATCCACACACACACCCACTCACTCACACACACATCCTCACTCCTACCCAGCCTGATTGTTCCTCAAAAGAATCTACCCAACTCACCCTTACCTACTGTTAAGCAGTTTAATAGATAAGGGAACAGTAGAACCAAAGATCATGGAATAGTGAGCAAGATAAGGCATCATAATACATTTCAATGGGAGCAAACTGGAATACTTCCTGTCTGCATAAATGCATTACATCACAATAAGAAAGATTCTTTAAGTCTGCATAAATCATTACATCACAATAAGAAAAGATTCTTTAAGTCTGCATAAAGGGGATTTTTCCCCCTCCCCCTTGCAAAAATAGAACCAGGAACTGAACAAGCGTTGACACCTCTCGCTCCGCTTGAATCCTCTCTGGTAGAACATTTATATCTGTTTGTTTTGCAGTTTAAGACCCTGTATCTTCTACCTGAGGGCATCAATGCATACTCCTCATGCAGGATGTGATTCACATCACCAACTATTTTGAGGCCTTGCTTTCTCACTGTGTCCTCATATATGTCTTGGAGTGAGACAGGCGGTGTTGTCCCCATAATTTTCCCAGCCCTTTTTACAAGGGCCTGCAATTGTGCCTTCAGTTTAACAGTCAAATTCCCAAACCAGACCATAATACCATAGCGGATGATGGATTCAATGGATGCCCTATAGAAAGATAGCATTATGTGCTTATCCACCCCAAAGATCCTCAGTCTCCGTGCAAGTGCAAGTACAGAAGTGCAGTAGGACATTGCAGTAGGGAAGGAAGCTGATAGAAGCTTGTTCACTCTAATCATTGTGTACCACAATTCATTTACCATTAAAGGGATTGTTCTGTGTCATTCAAGCATAGCCTGGTTGCACGAGCCAGCCAACTGGACTAGATAGTGGAACGAAAGAATTTGAAACAATATATACTGAAACATAAAAACTAGTTTACATTGAGTCAACAGCACCTCTAAAACTTAATTTCGATTTGGATTGATATTGGTGCCATTGACTCGATGTAAACTGCTAGTTAGTATTTGTGTTTGGTCTATGTTGTTCCAAAGTCTTCCGTTCCAATCACTATCAAGTGTAGTCAGCACAGGGCTAAGCTTAAATGATGCTGAATGATTCTCTCTCATCTTTGCCCATTGTCAGAGTTCTGTCTATGCTTATTATAATGAGCCTGCTTTATAAAACCCTGCTTTACCTACACAGAAATAAATAAAGAGTAGGCCATCTATTTTTTCAGTCTTTCTGTGTCTCTCTTGTTCTTCAGATCTAAGATCTCAAAGAGCTTAGGAAGGGGGCGTGCCTTCCAGGTATTTGGGCACCGTTCGGTATTTGGGCACCGTTCTGGCCATAACTACAGGCCAGTTTACACCTTTGCTATTGAAAATGTATTGAAAGCGATGAAGTCTCATTTTCATAACAGAGCAAATTAACGTTGGAAAATTGGGTCGTTGTCAAGTCCTTTCATCTCTAACTACGGATGGAAAAAAATGATGTCTGTGGCGGTGTGAAGCCAGTAAGAAAGACGTTACTTCAAATGTTTCATATGGGATTCCAAAATGTGGCGATTCTAACTAGCATGCTAGGTTAATTGACGTCAGGTTCCTAAGCTCTATTATCTCCCTGTCAACATGCCCAGTATTGTACTGCTGCACCCAGAATCCATTAAGACACTAGCCTACTTCACAGTCAACATGCTGTCTAAAACATTAGCCATTAGACATTACGACTCCATAGTGGTGCTCACCCTTAATTCTGAATAATTCATTCTTTATTTTTTTTTCCAGATAAAAGTAAATCTCTCCCTTTCTCTCTCTCTCTCTCTCTCTCTCTCTCTCTCTCTCTCTATATATATATATATATATATATATATATGAGGAAACTCATAATAACATCAACACCAGGGTACAGCGGCCATAAAAACATCTAAGATGCCAGTCACACACATACAGGCCCCGCTCTGGCCTTATTGCTGCCCCAGATGAGATTTGAGTACACTAGGCCATCTGTTCCTGTGAACAGGGCCAGCACACACACATGACCACATCCTGTAGTTTAGGCTCTTTCTGTGGCTGACGCCATCATTTTATTGTCCCAAAGAGCACACAACTTCATGAAGAACACACATGAATGTGTTACAGTAAAGCACAATTAGATAAGACTCAAGTAGAGGTGACCGCCTACCTAACAAACTATTTACAGAAGATTTTATTTGTGTTTATATTTCCCAGTACTGTGCTTGATGCTTGTACCCACTAATGAGGTCAATGTACCACAATAAGCATTTACACCCCTCCTCCCCCCACACACACACACACACACACACACACACACACACACACACACACACACACCTATATATAATGTACTAGATGAGCAGCTCATGTCATAGCCTAAGAGACCTGATGTCAGTCAACTGTAAAGGCCTGTGAGTATGCTGTACCTTTACTTCCTTTATTTATCAATAGAGAATAGAAGAGAATAAAAGCTGTTATCAACACATAACTTCAGTTTCTACAGTATAAATGATGCATTCTAAAGGAGTTCAGAGAATGTGAGTGCATCCACAGCAGGGTTTTATTTAGTCTGTAACATACACAAGGCAACTCCATGATGTGCACTGAGATCAAGAAAGGAGAAAGGAAATTAATGCAAACATGAAATAGTTCTTGAGTGCTAGCATGTCCTACGACATGCACTTGTTATACAACCCTGAGTTCAGATAGAAAATAAAATGTTATGTAACAAAGAGTAAAACATGTGATCAGACTTCTGCAAACAGCTTTATTTGTCCTAAATATTTTTTAGTTATACACTGACTGACAGTTGAGGCACTTCTTGTGACTTCTATCATAGTTTGCATTCTGGCCCTTCAGGCTACAGTACTTCAGGTACTTATCTAGCTATGCTAACCCCAGTAGGGTGGTGGCATATGTGCCATTTATTTGGAAATTCTGCAAAATTCGGACAGCGTGTGAAAGGCTGAGGTGATAATTCTTTTGAATGGTGTGTGGTATTTGACACCCAAACCCCTATGTTTTTACCAGCACAGTTATCATAACGGCAATGTGAACGCACAGAATAACACACAGAATAAGTGTAAAAAAGGGGAGTGGTTGAAGCTGATGGAATGTCAGAGTGCACTTCCTGTGGCAATATATTTTACATTTTTTGTCTAAACAACACTAAACTTGGCACTGCACTCACTCGTGCCTCACTCCTGAACCTTGACAATTATATACAGCAATATAATAAGGTAATAATACTGTAAAAGTACAGTATTAGTACAGTATTAGTTTTAGTAAATATCTCACACTCTACACACTGAGGGATGCTTTTTGGGATTATATCTAACTTGACCTGAGAATGAATCTGTATATGTAAGTGGAGTTGATGTTTCAGACTGCTACTGTACTTTGGTTCTTCTGCTGTCTAGACATGATGAATGTATCTGAGTACAACGACAACTCTTCAGTCCATGGACATGAGGACTGTGGCATCAATCACAACACGTTAAATGTGGCTCTGTCCAGCCTATACTTCATCATCTTCATACCGGCTCTGGTGCTGAACGTCACGGTGATGTGGGTCCTACTGCGGCTCAAGACTGAGTCCACCTTCATGGTTTACCTGAAGAACCTGGTGGCAGCGGACTTGATCATGACCCTAACAATCCCAATCAAAGCAGTAAACAAACTGCCAGGTGCATCTTTGGGATTGCGGGCGTTCACCTGCCGCTATGCGAACGTCCTGTTCTACGCTTCCATGTACATCAGCATCATACTCATGGGCCTCATCAGCCTAGACCGCTTCTTCAAGATCGTCCAGCCCTGCGGACTCCATCTTGGCCAGAATCTTTTCTTTGGCAGAGTGGCCTCAGTGGCCATCTGGGTCCTCATATTGGGGGCTCATACCATACCCACTATTGTAATGACCAGCGAGAAAGCCTCTGCAAAATGCATGGAGATGAAAACCCAAACAGGAAGAGATTTCCACAAGACTGTGATATGGGTATTCAACTTGATCTTCTGGGTCATATTTGTCCAGACTGTGATGTGCTACACATGGATAGGCTGGACGGTGCTGAAGTCATACGCTAATTCCAGGAGTACAAATACGAATCAGAAATGGAAAACTGAAGCCAAAGTGTTCGTCGTGCTTGTGGTCTTCTTGGTCTGTTTTGCCCCTTACCACATCGTCCGTATCCCTTACACTGAGCTGCAGGTGAAAAAGGAGCACAGTTGCACACTGGAATCTCTCAAGGTGGCCAAGGACTTCACCCTCTGGCTCTCAGCCACAAACGTCTGTCTGGATCCACTCATCTATTTCTTCCTGTCTAAAAGTTTCCAGAAGAAGCTGTCGGATCTGGCCATAGTTAAGAGATTTGTAACCGTTGCCTCGGCAACCGATGAGACCAACGACTGAAGAGGAACAAATACAAATACGGAAGTCAAAACAGGAAATGCTCTAGTATGGTAAAGTTAGATGAATTATCATCATTCATGATTCATGCATTACTTCATCTCTGAATATCTAATCAATCATCAAGTGTTACTATATTTTTCCAGCAAGGGTACATGAACATTGAGTGTTACGATATATGTATTACTTAAAAAAAAGAAAAATTAACTTCATAAATTTCATAAATAAGTTATATTTTTTAACATATTATATAGTTTAGCTTTTGTTATTGTTGTTTTTGTTATTACTTCCTTGTTTGTATTAAATGTTTCCATTATGATTTAATTGTTACTATAATTAGTACTAATTCAGTAAACTTAATCTATGTTTGGCTATTAAATATTAATAACTATTTATAACGGATGAAAAGTTGCGTGAGTTATATGAGGTTACAGTAATAGGGATGAGTTGTACATGCATGGAAATGCAATTCAATAGGACTTTATAATAATCATCCTTTATACATGATTATGTAGGCTAAGCTAGGCCAAAGGCTATGCTAACAAAGCTTGGATAACAGGCCTACTGGCTTACAACCGGAGAGCTCAATAGCTTTCAGGGCAAGCAGCTTTTGAAACCAAGAAGATGGATGCTACATATCTACAGCAACATAAATCTTTTTTACCTGAAAAGTCAAGGTACAAGGTCTGTTTAAACAGTCTATTTTATAAACTATCTGTACACTTCACTTAGTTCTCAATGCCTCTTTTTAAATGTCAGAACCATCATTATACAACTTTGTCTGTAACACCTAGTTTGATACCCCACTAGCCTCCCATTAGCAAGCCGTCTCGTCTTCTCCGGCATACACAAACTTTATAAAAATCTGCTCCCTGGCAAATGTTGTGATGTTGCAGTATAGCCTACATTTAGTCCATGTCACACCGGAACTCTCTTTGAACACATTGGTGTGGTTTTATATATCTTATGTAACTTTGGATAGTGTGAAAAAAACACAAATTACTGCCTGGCACACTTACCATTACATAAACATTCTTAAATAGACACTTACACCAACAGACACACTCACACACACAAACCTCAAAACGACACAGTCTCAAATAGACACAGTGACACACACACAGCACCCTTAAACAGACACACACACACACACACACAACCACTACCAAAGACACACACACACTCTCTATCTCTCTCTCTCTCACACACACACACACACACACACACACACACACACACACACACACACACAGCCACAGCCACCCGCTCATAGGGACACATTCAGTCATTGGTGAATGAGCACAGTTGATTGGATATGAGATCGCGCTTAGTGATCAGATCGCTAGCACTCTAGAAGCCGCACCTCCACACCTGGTTGGGTGAGGCCTGGAGGAGGAGACCTTGAATGTGCTGAGTGTGAAATCTAGGGGTGCTCCCATGGCGTTTTTTTTCCCCCAATGGTACTACCTTAACCCTAAAGTCTGATTCTCACAGAAACTGCGCGTTCATGGTGTGGGAGCTGTGCTGTCCGTGAGTCGTCCATTTGCCTGTGTGCTAGTGTAGGAGTGTAGGCCTATATAGTGTTACCTCACTCACGTCAGATCATGCGCTACGTAACTTTCGTAAGGCACTTCCGCGCAACGATCTGATGTTGAAGCCCATCAGAGAGATTTCAAGCCATTATTCTCTAACCGGACCAATCAGGGCCGCTAGCTGCTGTAGAGGGTGTATAAGCAACTGTTTTGAATCCAACCAATCCAACAAACTTAACCAGCATCATCGGTTGGTTTCGATGTGGTTGGCTGCAGTGTACGTCAATTAAATTGATGGACAAGCCGTTTGCCCAGTTAGATTCAAGGATTTCTGGCTCCTGAAATATCTCGTCTATCGCTGAATATCAGATGAACGCGCGTAGCGCTACAGCTGACGTGAGTGAGGTAATATATAGTGCATGTTCATGTCAGTCTGTCTATCAGCTAAAAGATTTCTGTCCAGGATTGTAGTTCACAGTTTGACCAGAGGATGTCACTAGTGCTACACAGTCCAGGTGTTCATCACCCAGTGGTATGGTTACTGTATGTCCTTACAGGCCCTGGCTCAAGGGCACACAGATGCTGTGGGTGTAGACATGGGAGAGCAATGAGCCATCCCCTAATTAGGCTCTCTTTTGCTACTGGTCAGGGACACAAGGATAACAAGGACACAAGGAGTTTTATTGTCACATACATGATTACTACTGTAAAACAATGCCGTGAAATGTGTGTCTGGTGTCTAAGGAGCCTAATTGTGCAAGTACAGAAGTGCAGTAGGACATTGCAGTAGGGAAGGAAGCTGATAGAAGCTTGTTCACTCTAATCATTGTGTACCACAATTAATTTACCATTAAAGGGATTGTTCTGTGTCATTCAAGCATAGCCTGGTTGCACGAGCCAGCCAACTGGACTAGATAGTGGAACGAAAGAATTTGAAACAACATATACTGAAACATAAACAACTAGTTTACATTGAGTCAACAGCACCTCTAAAACTTAATTTCGATTTGGATTGATATTGGTGCCATTGACTCGATGTAAACTGCTAGTTAGTATTTGTGTTTGGTCTATGTTGTTCCAAAGTCTTCCGTTCCAATCACTATCAAGTGTAGTCAGCACAGGGCTAAGCTTAAATGATGCTGAATGATTCTCTCTCATCTTTGCCCATTGTCAGAGTTCTGTCTATGCTTATTATAATGAGCCTGCTTTATAAAACCCTGCTTTACCTACACAGAAATAAATAAAGAGTAGGCCATCTATTTTTTCAGTCTTTCTGTGTCTCTCTTGTTCTTCAGATCTAAGATCTCAAAGAGCTTAGGAAGGGCGTGCCTTCCAGGTATTTGGGCACCGTTCGGTATTTGGGCACCGTTCTGGCCATAACTACAGGCCAGTTTACACCTTTGCTATTGAAAATGTATTGAAAGCGATGAAGTCTCATTTTCATAACACAGAGCAAATTAACGTTGGAAAATTGGGTCGTTGTCTCAAGTCCTTTCATCTCTAACTACGGATGGAAAAAAATGATGTCTGTGGCGGTGTGAAGCCAGTAAGAAAGACCGTTACTTCAAATGTTTCATATGGGATTCCATAGGAAATGGTGGCGATTCTAACTAGCATGCTAGGTTAATTGACGTCAGGTTCCTAAGCTCTATTATCTCCCTGTCAACATGCCCAGTATTGTACTGCTGCACACAGAATCCATTAAGACACTAGCCTACTTCACAGTCAACATGCTGCCTAAAACATTAGCCATTAGACATTACGACTCCATAGTGGTGCTCACCCTTAATTCTGAATAATTCATTCTTTATTTTTTTCCAGATAAAAGTAAATCTCTCCCTTTCTCTCTCTCTCTCTCTCTCTCTCTCTCTCTCTCTCTCTCTCACTCCTATATATATATATATATCCTGAGGAAACTCATAATAACATCAACACCAGGGTACATGCGGCCATAGATAACATCCAAGATGCACAGTCACACACATACAGGCCCCGCTCTGGCCTTATTGCTGCCCCAGATGAGATTTGAGTACACTAGGCCATCTGTTCCTGTGAACAGGGCCAGCACACACACATGACCACATCCTGTAGTTTAGGCTCTTTCTGTGGCTGACGCCATCATTTTATTGTCCCAAAGAGCACACAACTTCATGAAGAACACACATGAATGTGTTACAGTAAAGCACAATTAGATAAGACTCAAGTAGAGGTGACCGCCTACCTAACAAACTATTTACAGAAGATTTTATTTGTGTTTATATTTCCCAGTACTGTGCTTGATGCTTGTACCCACTAATGAGGTCAATGTACCACAATAAGCATTTACACCCCTCCTCCCCCCAACACACACACACACACACACACACACACACACACACACACACACCTATATATAATGTACTAGATGAGCAGCTCATGTCATAGCCTAAGAGACCTGATGTCAGTCAACTGTAAAGGCCTGTGAGTATGCTGTACCTTTACTTCCTTTATTTATCAATGAGAATAAAAGCTGTTATCACACATAACTTCAGTTTCTACAGTATAAATGATGAATTCTAAAGGAGTTCCGAGAATGTGAGTGCATCCACAGCAGGGTTTTATTTAGTCTGTAACATACACAAGGCAACTCCATGATGTGCACTGAGATCAAGAAAGGAGAAAGGAAATTAATGCAAACATGAAATAGTTCTTGAGTGCTAGCATGTCCTACGACATGCACTTGTTATACAACCCTGAGTTCAGATAGAAAATAAAATGTTATGTAACAAAGAGTAAAACATGTGATCAGACTTCTGCAAACAGCTTTATTTGTCGTAATTTTTTTTTTTTTTTTTAGTGATACACTAACAGTTGAGGCACTTCTTTAAATGTGATCTATCGTAGTTTGCATTCGGGCCTTCAGGCTACAGTTCTTAAGTACTTAATGGCTATGCCAGCCCCAGTAGGGTGGATATTTTTTGGAAATTCTGCAAAATTCGGACAGCGTGTGAAAGGCTGAGGTGATAATTCTTTTGAATGGTGTGTGGTATTTGACACCCAAACCCCTATGTTTTTTACCAGCACAGTTATCATAACAGCAATGTGAACACACAGAATAACACACAGAATAAGTGTAAAAAAGGGGAGTGGTTGCAGCTGATGGAATGTCAGAGTGCACTTCCTGTGGCAATATATTTTACATTTTTTGTCTAAACAACACTAAACTTGGCACTGCACTCACTCGTGCCTCACTCCTGAACCTTGACAATTATATACAGCAATATAATAAGGTAATAATAGTGTAAAAGTACAGTATTAGTACAGTATTAGTATTAGTAAATATCTCACACTCTACACACTGAGGGATGCTTTTTGGGATTATATCTAACTTGACCTGAGAATGAATCTGTATATGTAAGTGGAGTTGATGTTTCAGACTGCTCCTGTACTTTGGTTCTTCTGCTGTCTAGACATGATGAATGTATCTGAGTACAACAACAACTCTTCAGTCCATGGACATGAGGACTGCGGCATCAATCACAACACGGTCAAGATGCTGGTGTCGAGCCTTTACTTCCTCAGCTTCTTCCCGGCTCTGGTGCTGAACGTCACGGTGATGTGGGTCCTACTGCGGCTCAAGACTGAGTCCACCTTCATGGTTTACCTGAAGAACCTGGTGGCAGCTGACCTGCTCATGACCCTGATGATCCCGATCATAGCGGCTAGCAAATTGCCAGGTGCAGCTTTGGGATTGAAAGCGTTCTCATGCCGCTTTGGTGGACCTCTCTTCTACACCTCCATGTACATCAGCATCATACTCATGGGCCTCATCAGCCTCGACCGCTTCTTCAAAATCGTCCGTCCCTTCGGTCTCAAGCTTGGCCAGAATCTTTTCTTTGGCAGAATGGCCTCAGTTACTATATGGGCCATAATATTGGGGGCTGATACCATACCCACGATTGTAATGACCAGCGAGAAAGCCTCTGCAAAATGCATGGAGATGAAGACCCAAACCGGAAGAGATTTCCACAAGACTGTGACCTGGGTGTTCAACTTAATCTTCTGGGTCATACTTGTCCAGACTGTGATGTGCTATACATGGATAGGCTGGAAGGTGCTGAAGTCATACGCTAATTCCAGGAGTACAAATACGAATCAGAAATGGAAAACTGAAGCCAAAGTGTTCGTCGTGCTTGTGGTCTTCTTGGTCTGTTTTGCCCCTTACCACATCGTCCGTATCCCTTACACTGAGCTGCAGGTGAAAAAGGAGCACAGTTGCACATGGGAATCCCTGAGGGTGGCTAAGGAGTTCACCCTCTGGCTCTCAGCCACAAACGTCTTTCTGGATCCACTCATCTATTTCTTCCTCTCTAAAAGTTTCCAGAAGAAGCTGTCAGATCTGGCCATAGTTAAGAGATTCGTAACTGTTGCCTCGGCAACCGATGAGACCAACGACTGAAGAGGAACGAATACAAATACGGAAGTCAAAACAGGAAATGCTCTAGTATGGTAAAGTTAGATGAATTATCATCAATTCATGCATGAATTCATTCATGATGTTTTTGTTAAACTAAATTGTAAACATCACTGTCCATGTACTCTTACCTTGTGTTGATAGTCCAAATCTAATATTCATGTACCCTTACTGTATTTTTGCAGCAAGGCTACATGAACATTGAGTGTTACGATATATGTATTACTTTAAAAACATTTTTTTTAAAAAATGAACTTCATAAATTTCATAAAAAAGTTCTATTTTTAACATATTATATAGTTTAGCTTTTGTTATTGTTGTTTTTGTTATATATACTTCAATTTTATTACTTCTTGTTTTGTATTAAATGTTTTTATTATGATTTAATTGTTACTATATTATTAGTACTAATTCAGTAAACTTAATCCGTTTTTGGCTATTAAATATTAATAACTATTTATAACTGATGAAAAGTTGTGTGAGTTATGTATTAGGTTAATAGGGATGAGTTGTACATGCATGGAAACGCAATTCAATAGGACTTTATAATAACCATCCTTTATGTAAGGGATAACGGCCGCCGAGGTGTCCCGATATAGAGAGATAATGGACGACGCGTATGGCGAAGAACAGTTATTATATAACTTGGTCTGTAACACCTAGTTTGATACCCCGATAGCCTCCAATTAGCAAGGCGTCTTCTCCGGCAAACTTTCAAAAAAAATCTGCTCCCTGTCAAATGTTGTGATGTTGCAGTATAGCCTATGCTATGTCTCCCTATGCTATGACTCTCTCTCACACACACACTCAGCCACAGCCATCTTCTCATATGGACACATTCAGTCATTAGTGAATGAGCACGATGTTACAATGTAGTATGTCGAGGGTCTTCAGGGCAGGCACAGACAGGCAGAAGAGTCAAAAATAGCACCACTTGCAATTTATTGCTTGACCACCAGGAGTGTGAGAGCATCCCAAAAATACAAAAATAGAGAAAAAATGGAAAAAAAGGAAAAGAAAATATATACAAAAAATATAAACAAAACTGGCTAATGGTAGCCGCAGCAAAAGCACTTAAACTCAAAAGCTTAAACAATTAATAAATGCTACCTTAAGGAGCCTCACACATCTGAGGACACAGGAACAAAGGAGAACACAGACAAAGTCTCCTCTCCTACAAAAAGTTATATGAGATCGCGCTTAGTGATCAGATCGCTAGCACTCTAGAAGCCGCACCTCCACACCTGGTTGGGTGAGGCCTGGAGGAGGAGACCTTGAATGTGCTGAGTGTGAAATCTAGGGGTGCTCCCATGGCGTTTTTTCCCCCCCAATGGTACTATCTAAACCCTAAAGTCCGATCCACACAGAAACTGCGCGTTCATGGTGTGGGAGCTGTGCTGTCCGTGAGTCGTCCATTTGAGATGCCTGTGTGCTAGTGCATTCACACCAGAAATTGTCTCTGAGGTGTTCTGCGCAAACCAGCTGCCCGAGCTCTGCATTAAAAATCTATTGAGACCACGCAAGGAACACCTACCACACGTAATCTTAACCCTAACCCCTTCAACTCTCATCCTAACCCTCAATTGGAGGGGACAGTGCCATGAAGGCAACGCTAACTGGAAAGAACTTTGAGGGCAAAAAAAGACAAAAGACAGTGTGGCTCGGTTAGGATTATTCTAAGGGCAGTGAAAAGGGAGTCCCAGAGAACATTTTGATAAAATTATCGTTTAGGGGGGCAAAATTATTTTCAGTCAAAGGGCCCAAAGTTTCTAGCGGTGCCCTTGGTGAAATCCGCTGCCTTTTGCAAATAAATTCTGACCAGTCCTGCTTAAATCTCACCAAGTGCAGAGCAGCTATCTTTAGGGAACCACAAAACTTTAAAGGATTCCAAGGACCCGTGGGAACGCTGCCGATTGCAGTCTGACAAAGACTAAAAATAATCCCCTCTACGACCACATCCTAAAAGTTAAAGCAGCTCATTCATTTCACATGAGACACGGTGATGTTCATCAGCTAACACGAGACATGAGTGAGTACGACTTTATTCTTTCCTTTTATCTCAGAACAGCGAAGAGGAGTAGATGTACTTCCATCACTGATTCTATGTATTTGCTGGATCATAAGTTCAAGCTCAAGCTCAAGCTCAAGGTTTGTCACATACAATGAAATACTTTCGTAAAACATGTAGTGAAATGTGTTTTTCAAAGAGACAGACAGAGAGAGAGAGAGGATAGAAGAAATAAAATAAACAGATAATTATTAAATAATAAAATAAAATATATATAATCATAATAAAATAAAATTAAGTAATCACAATTAAAAAAATTAAGGAACCACAGTCTGTTACAGTAGTGACACAGCACATGATGGATAGTATTGTGGGGGCTTGGAATTTGAGTACCGGACCACAATGCACTGCAATGGGCAGCAAAGAGCATATTTGGCTTGATTTGTGCTACTCTGTGTGTGTTTGTTTATGCAGCTAGAAATACACCTACATCTACAGTATATTGATAGAGACACACTCAGAACATCACCTCTTTTGACATTTCAGGCTGTCCATTGAGCTGCCAAGACATGATGAACGCATCTGACTACAGCAGTAACTCTTCAGCCCATGAGGACTGTGGCATCAATCACAACACGGTGGATATGCTGGTACCCAGCCTCTACTTCCTCCTCTTCATCCCGGCTCTGGTGCTGAACATCACGGTGATGTGGGTCCTTCTGCGGCTCAAGACTCGGTCCACATTCATGGTTTATCTGAAGAACCTGGTGGCAGCTGACCTGCTCATGACCCTGACGATACCAATCAAAGCAGCAAACAAACTACCTGGTGCAGCTTTAGGGCTAAGAGCGTTCACCTGTCGCTATGCCAATGTCCTCTTCTACGCATCTATGTACATCAGTATCATACTCATGGGCCTCATCAGCCTGGACCGCTTCTTCAAGATCGTCCGGCCCTGGGGCAGCCTGCTAGGTCAGACCCTGATCTTTGGCAGAACTGTCTCTGTTGCTGCCTGGATGGTCCTGCTGGGGGCTGCCATCCTTCCAACCATGATCATGACCAATCAGACATTAACGAGAAGCTCCTCCAGGCTTTGTATGGAGATGAAGAACCAGATTGGAAGAGATCTCCACAAGGTTCTGATCCGGGTGTTGAACTTGCTCTTCTGGGTTGTACTGATTCTGATTGGTTTCTGCTACACGTGCATAGCCCATACTGTGGTCCAATCATACACCAGCTCTGGGAGCACTAATACCAGAAGGAAACACAAGACTGAGGCCAAGGTGTTCATCGTGCTTCTGGTCTTCCTGGTCTGTTTTACGCCTTATCACGTCATCCGTATCCCTTACACTGAGTTGCAGGTAAAAGATGACCGCAGTTGTACATGGGAATCTCTCAAGGTGGCCAAGGACTTCACCCTCTGGCTCTCAGCCACCAACGTCTGTCTGGATCCACTCATCTATTTCTTCCTGTGCAGAGGCTTCAGAGAGAAGCTGTCAGACCTCAGTAAATTAGGAAGATTCTCGAGTACATCGCTCAGGGATCAGTAAAGACAGTGTGCAAAATATAGGAACTACAGGGTGCTTAACCCACGAGACCACCTGGGAGTCTTGAAAGAAAAATTTTAAGGGGCTCCCAAAATCTGCCAACAAAATAGAAATGTAAAATTTTATTGTCACTAATGGTTATTAAAACATTTAAAGCTCACCATGTCCAGTGGTGAGTGTTTTCACCATCATTTGTGCCATGCAGAACCAGCCAAGGGCAAAATCCACTTTTTAACCTCTACAACCCTGAACATTTTCTCAGGGGGACAAACCTTCAAAATCCTGGGAGCTTCTTAGCCTGGCAGGCCATCCTATATTGAAATGTATAGTCAGGCATCCAAAAATAGACCAAACTCAATCGTGGGTGGAACAGGGCTGTTATCTTTCAAATTACTTCAGGACGCAACAGGATTACCTATGGCCAAGATGTAAACGCCAATTCAAAAGACCGTTGTGTTCAGGGAACCCGCCCTAAACACATAGTGCGTTGTGATTAGATGTCACCAACGGCGTCATCCAATCAAATTCCCTATGGCTTGCTACTAGAGTTACAGGCTGAGCAAATTAATTTGCCACTGCTAGCCTAGATTTCTAGGCTAGGAGGTTCTTACACTCCCACTTTAAAAGTGGTTCTGAATCTACAGCCTACTGTAAGCATGTAGACTAGGCTAAATATTGTCATGTACAGTAGGCTAGGCTAAATATAGCAATGTTTTTAGCGTACTGAATATTAGGAAAATTTATGTCAGTTGTGCAACATTCAGGATGTGGGGACAGGTTGGCAGGTATTTTGCACACTGAGTAGAGTTTACCAATTAGTGAAGAAACCAAGTGTTCTAATGCAATCACTAGTGTTTAGCATTAAATATGATTCACTAAGAACCTACAGTAAATTGGTGTTTTTGGTTTTATTGTTGTCCATTTTATTATTGTGAATTGATTTTCAACCTGCAAATCCTGTTCTCAGCAGTTAGCACTGATCAGCACTCCTCTTTCCGAAGAAGAGGCTTGTGTCTTATAAAATAAAAAATAAGAAATTCTACATACAACAAAAATACTAAAGAGGATCTTTTCTGTTTGGTGGTGGTGGTGTGTGTGACATCTCTTGCTGTGCTGCTTGTTTTCTATCTTCCATGTGAGCTCATCTCTGCCCTAACATGGGGGCACTTCCTGACCTTGATCATGTCTCATTATAGACTCATGATTCTGACCTAGGCCTCTGCCAGCCTCTGAAAAGGGCCATATGTTACTAGTCCTATACCTCACTATTGTTTATATTGCCTCATGATTTTGGTCCTGGCCTAGGCAAAGGGATGTTGTAAGTACTCACTATTCCTTTGTCCTGTCATATCACTTGTTTTGTGCCATATCCTAAATGGGTACTTAAACAGTAACACTAATTTTAAATGGGTACTAAACACTATTTTTAAATGGGTACTTAACGCTATTTTTGAATGGGTACTTAACATTATTTTTAAATGGGTGCTTAATGCTATTTTTTTTTTTATTTTTTTTGCCTGCTAATCTGGAGATATCAGAAGCTCAAAATAAGTGTCAATATAGCAACCTCAAGATAACTTGTTTGGCAATAAAGATATGGCACATGATTTTCATGTACATACTCCGGGTACAGCTCATCCCTTAAATGCATATTTCTTAAAATGCACCATTTTCGGAAGGGTATAAGATTTACTGACAAAAAGTGAGCTATTATCACAGAAAAAAAAAAAAAACTTGAATACTCAGATACAATTTCCTTACTTTTGGTTGTTCTATGTTCTTATGTATCTTAGCTGCTAATTTAAAATATCAAGCCATTTTCTGACCTGTTGACATGTGGAGGGTATTAATAACTCAGCCTCTGTTTCCAGCCCTCTGCCACATCCTGTGCTCAACACTCAACTCAACTCTTGACTTTAGTCTGACAAGCCAGAAACACTTTTAATGGTAACATGGCAAGCATCAAATATAGAATTAAACAATTGATCAATGAATTGATTACTTGATTCAAAATGGTTTAAAGACAAGTATCCTTCAGGGGGTAGAAATTATTTTATATTATTTTAAAACATGGCTATAACTGAATCTACGGAAAATATGATACTCAATTTATCTGTCACCATCTGATCATAACCTCACAAAACACCCTACCCACACACACACGCACGCGCACACACACACACACACAGACACGTGCACGCACCTTAGGCACGCAAACAGATAAGCATCTCATTGCAGAAGAGATTAAACATTCCTGTCTCAGTCAGCTAATGAGAGGTATGTAAGAACATAACTTTAATTCCTTATTATCTCTGCTGTGATCTCTGGGCATTTCTACTTCAACAGATTACAAAGTCCCATAAACAAAGAATCAACATGACAAATGCAATACAATTCAATTCAATTCAATTGTGATAAAGTGATAAAATGTTAATCTCATACAAAGTCTTTCTCAGACGGGAAGGTTGAACTTGTACTAAGCACTGTATTAAAAGGGTGATTTTTGAAAGGATGAGTAGAGCTGTAAGACAGAGAACTACATCTCTAATGACATTTAATTGCCATATGGACAATATGTCACCACAGTGTGAAGGCATGGGGGGGTTAAGATACATGCATTGACACAGTTACTCAGAGATATTAGGCTTAAATTATATTAGGCTTATATAATATTAGGTATTCTAGGCCAAGGACGTCTGAAATTGTCCAGTTTTAAAATCTGACATGGATGAGGGACTAACATATTGTTTAGTTAGTTGTTAGTAGAGTTAAAAGAAAATACCGGAGTGAATTCAAGTATAGCCCTGTTGAAAGAGCTTGCTAAATGCGCTAGTTAGCGAGTGGAACAAAATAATTTGGTACAGCACAGACCGAGCGCGAACGCAGAAGCGAACAGGCACTTTACACTGGATCAATGGGACCTTACCGAAAGTAAGATCTGAAGTTACATTGACTGTAAAGTGTTTCGCATTCGCGTTAGGTCTATGCTGTTCAAAATTCTTTCATTTCATGCGAAATATATTGCTTTTAGAAGGCTCATGCAGCAGGGCTATGCTTGAATTCAATCCGGTATTTTCCTTTAATATACAAAGAAACTATTACCCAGGAAATGACTACCATTTCTGAAGACATTTGAGAGTATGTTAAATATTTAAGTTGACTTGACTCCTTTGCTGTCTAGACATGATGAATGTATCTGAGTACAACAACAACTCTTCAGTCCATGGACATGAAGACTGTGGCATCAATCACAACACGGTAAATGTGGTTCTGTCCAGCCTATACTTCATCATCTTCATCCCGGCTCTGGTGCTGAACGTCACGGTGATGTGGGTCCTACTGCGGCTCAAGACTGAGTCCACCTTCATGGTTTACCTGAAGAACCTGGTGGCAGCAGACCTGCTCATGACTCTAACGATGCCAATCTGGGCAGCATACAAACTGCCAGGTGCAGCTTTGGGATTGCGAGCGTTCATATGCCGCTTTGGTGGACCTCTCTTCTACACCTCCATGTACATGAGTATCATACTCATGGGCCTCATCAGCCTCGACCGCTTCTTCAAGATCGTCCAGCCCTGCGGAAGCCTGTTAGGCCAGAGTCTGCTGTTTGGCAGAACTGTTTCTGTCACTGCCTGGACAGTCCTTCTGGGGGCTGCTACTCTGCCCACCATGATCATGACTAGCGAGAATCCCTCAGGGAGTTTCCTCACGCTCTGCATGGAGATGAAAAGCCGAGCAGGAAAGGATTTCCACCAGATGCTAATCTGGGGATTGAATGCCCTCTTCTGGGTTGTACTGGTTCTGGTTGGGTTTTGCTACACACAGATAGCCTGGACAGTGCTGCGGTCATACAATAACTCCGGGAGCACAAATACCACACGGAAACGCAAGACTGGAGCAAAAGTCTTTATTGTGCTTGTGGTCTTCTTGGTCTGTTTTGCCCCTTACCACATCGTCCGTATCCCTTACACCGCGTTGCAGGTGAAAAAGGAACATAGTTGCACATGGGAATCTCTCAAGGTGGCCAAAGACTTCACCCTCTGGCTCTCAGCCACAAACGTCTGTCTGGATCCACTAATCTATTTCTTCCTGTGCAGAAGCTTCAGAGAGAAGCTGTCAGATCTGGGAATCTTCAGGAGATTCTCCACCTCTTCATCTGGGGCTCAGGGAGGTGAGCTATGAGTGAAGAATGCTGTCATTCATGCCAGCAATATTGAGTTATTCTATTCTATGCAACATTCTATGGATTTGGAGATGTCACCTCTATGCTAATATTCATTACCTCCAAGTTCAAGGAGGTTATGTTTTTTTCGCCAGCGTGTGTCTGTGTGTGTGTGTCTGTCTGTGTGATGGATAACTCGAAAAGTACTGCACGGATTTGGATGAAATTTTTGGCCAAAGTGTGTGTTGGGACAAGTAAGAACTGATTCAATTTTGGTGGCGATCACCATCTGTGACCACATTGTCTTGGCCGAGGTCTGCACTCTCTGAACGCTTTTCTAGCTTTCATTGAAATTGTTAGTTGCTTATGTTTGTTTTACATTTCAAGCTCTTAAATGAATGTCATTTGCCATGACTCTAACTAGTAGAAAGAAAGAATTATTTTTTTATTTTGAAAAGTTCCTATATTAATGAGAATGTGGTTATAGTTTGTTTATATTCTATCAATGCTTAGAAAAAGTGTGTCAGTGCTTTCTTTAATAAACAACTGAAGAATTGTGAAGTTATGATTCAAGTTCAACTGTCAAGGTTTCTTTACTAATCAAGTAAAAACATGTCATGCAACAAGCACAAAGACAGAGATATTTTGGAGCATTTAGCTCTCAAAGTGCGGCCCGTAGAAACATTTCTGATGTCCCACGATACCATCTGATAATATCTGTTAAACTGTACATTGCTTTGAAAGAATGAGTCTTCGTTTAGCGGCATCTACAGTATTTATTGCAATAAATGTAATCTGTAGAGATTCACCATGGTCATTGAATTTTATTTTTTTTATTTCATTTTTTTTTGTTTTGTTTTGTTTTGTTTTGACTCACTGCCCCCTTGGCGGCCCTCAGTTCAACATTGAGTCCCTAAATTGGCCCTCACCTATCATAACTTTGAGAACCACAGGAGGAACACAATTCAGGGCCGGTTCTAGGCATAGACAAATGAGTCCGCTGCCTAGGGCACCCAGATATCAGGGGGGGGCATCACAATACATTTGTTACCTTTTTTCACAAGGGGCAAAACTCAAATCTGGTCCAGGGCACCAAAAAGGCTAGAACCGGCCCTGACACAATGGCTAAAATACAGAGAAGAACAAGGAACACCGGTGACTAAGAATAAGGCAACTAGACACAGGAGAGGGGGCAGAGACAGGAACAAGGAATCAGATGAGCAGATGGAACAGGACAGGACAGGTGATAAACAAGAGGGGACAGACAGGCTGCAATTGACCCAAATGGGTCACTGTGTGCTTAATTATGACAGTAAGCAGAGGTCACGGACATCACCACCATTTACAACAAATCACCAACTCAAACAAACATTGAGATTTGGGGTTGTTAGTGTGCATGCACTATGCACTAAAACACAGACATCACCGCTATTTACAGTAAATCACACACTCCAACCAAATGAACATTCAAATTGGTGACTTGTGGTTGTTAGTGTGCATGCATTATGCTCTATAACAGTTTTTGAAGTGTAGTGTTCAAGTGCATGATCTCAGACACAGTCCATACATACAGACAGCAAGTGGTTAAGGTCTCCAAAATGCGAGGGCAGGGTTTGCGTTGGAGGAAAATAGATACAGACAGGAAGTCTGGTTAACACCTCCAAAATGCGAGGGCAGTGTTGCCTTGGGGGAAAACACTGCTCAATTCATCATGCAATTCATCATTCATAAGAGTCGGCCCAAGGCTTAGGCCTACTCAAAATACACTGCCGCTTAGGGCCCCCACACCATCAGGGCTCCTCAAGAGCTCAAAAATAACATGATAAACACACACACGCACACGCACACAAAACAATGAATAATTCTAACAAAATTCAATAACATTTTATCTTCATAGTTGCCACACCTATATTAAGTTCATTTATAGGTCAACGAAAATATTTTTGTGAATTTGGTACTTTTGTCAGAATGAAACCAGTAAAATGTAAGCTATAGCTTGATGCTGGCAGTAGTGGGTAGTTCACACACAATGTTCACACACAAAGCGGTGCTCTGGAGTGAATTCATGCATAGCCCTATTGAACAAGCCTGCTAAATGCACTAGTTAGTGAGTGGAACAAAATAATTTGGAACAGCATAGACCGAACGCGAACGCAGAAGCGAATCAATGGAAACTGATTATTCGAAACGAAAGTAAGATCTGAGGTACCGTTGACTCAATGTAAAGTTCTTCGCGTTCGGTCAATGCTGTTCCAAATTATTTTGTTCCACTCACTAACTAGTGCATTTAGCAGGCTCGTTCAACAGCTTTCCTTTAAGCATGCTGAGTTGGTGGTAGGGTAGCCTGGCTTTGGCCACACCCTTGGTCTACGCTTTAGGTCTGGCATTTCACCATTGACGAACGATTGCAAGCTGGAGGTATGAACTGTAGAAGTTCGAAACGATTAAATCTGATTTTTCCCAATCACTGACATTATGCACCAGCTTGGTTGTGAGAAGTAAGCGTCTCAAAACAGTAGAAACCAGATGTAATCTCTCACAACTCCAGATCCTGCTTGCTTTTTAGCTCGGTATGAAATTGCTCGATGCAAGCGATGCCAATGGCCGGAATGCCAGATGGAGTTGTGAATGGAGATGTTTTTTGAGCAAATGGGGGCAAATGAAAGTCTGCTTGGGGCCCCATTAAGGCTCGAGTTGGCCCTGATGCAAGTGAATAAGGAAGCACTGTTGCAAGTAAAGAAAAGTGTGTAACAACAATAGATCACTAAAACTGAATAAAATACATATGAGATATGCTTGTCTTTTCTTTTGCCCTGTTTGCTTCCTTAGACCCCCACAGTGGAAGAAAGGCCTGGCTTCTGCTGTTGATTACATTAAAAATGATGCCAATGACTTGAGGAAATGTTTACTCTATTTACATGTATCAGCAGTTTCACATCAGCACTGTAGTTCCACTAGTGCACCACTAGTCGGTGTCTGTACATTAAACAAAATAAAGCAGGCAGTGGTACAATGGATGATGCATTCTCTGGCTGTTTTTACAACTAGTGGTAGTAGTAATAGTATTGGCAAGATCATAAACATCAATTCAAATTTAAAAAGTAGAATATCATAAGTAGAATATATTTTTAAGGTTATGTAAGTGAGTTTGGTTAAGATCTTTTCTTTGGTATTTAAGTTTAAGATGGGGGTTCTATCACCATAAGACGGATGAATTTGGAGCAACACTTTGTATGGTATTCATAAATCATTATAAGTACATTCATAAAGTTTTATAATATATTCATAAATCCTTATAACTAATTCCAGTATCCATATGGTTATGATTATACTTTTGTCACCTTGAACTCATACTTACACTATAACTTGTGTAATAACTATAGTTCAGCTTTATCTTTGACCAAAAACAATATCAAAAACATTTCTTTACATCATCTTGGTCAATTATGGCACTTTATTTTAGAAAAAAGCAAAACATATGCCAACGTACGTGACATGTACCAATAAACCCTATCCAAACAGGAAGTTCAAATGTGTCCTCCAGTATCACTACCATTACCGAAACAGGATGCTACAGGAAGGAAGACATGGTTCTGTTGAAGTTTGTCACATGCTGTTTTTGTGGTGGTACACTGCTAATGATGAGAATCTCATCCTCTCTCTGACTTTTTGAGGTTTTCTCAGGACCTGTGGGAGGAGTTACTGAATAAGCCAAAGTAGGTCAGTGTCATCTTTGCCTTAGTAAGAAAACCTCACTTGTATGGTAACCAACCACTTCTCTTGTTGTGTAGGCAAAAACAAAACTGAAACCAAATGGTGTATGATCCATGTGTTTTATGGCTTTGTCAGTCAACATAGCTCTTTGAATATCCTAATTGCTTGTTCCGTGGGCTTATAAATACATTTTATGCTTTATAAATTACCCCACGCAATTTAAAAAACATTCAGTTAAACCTAACAAGAGAATTATCTAGTAGTGAACTTTAAGTGTCTGGCCAGGACATTTGCATTATCAATTAACAGCCTCTTGACACTCAAATGATTCCTGGTCTGAAAATGATTCCTGGTCTGATAATGATTGGTCTGAAAGTGCTGACTTCACTTTCACATCTTCCACGTAAAAAGGAAGTACCTACAGTGACTGGAACTACTCATCCTAGTAGGAAAAAAATGGGCAAATGTGTACCACTACCATAGTTGTTAATCAATGAATTAGAAATGTCGTACAGTATATACAAGGAGTATTGCAATTGATGTGTAACTGGGTTAGCCAGACTAGCACTTCTGCAAAATGTCTCAATATCACTATAAAAGAAAACTCACATAAACCTGCATTTGAACATTAGCTGACAGTCATAGCAAAGTCATGAGGTCATAGTCAAACAAAACCGCTAACTTTAACGGTAGACATCTAATCGTTAATTTAAAAGTTATGCTAGCTGCTAACATTCTACCAATGACTACTGCAGCCAATGTAACCATGTAAAGTCTAAAGCAGTAGACCACTGTATGTCTTCTTCCCTCGTTGCTCAGCTCTTCATAGATCCCTGAGGGAAGAGCTGGAGAATCTCCTCACTATGCCCAAGTCTGACAGATTCTCCCGGAAGCTTTTGCACAGGAAGAAATAGATGAGTGGATCCAGACAGACGTTTGTAGCTGCTAGACAGAGGGTAAAGTCCTTAGCCACCTCCAGTGATTCCTGCATGCACCTGTCCTCGTTTTTCACCTGCAGCTGAATCCCTATGATGTGATCAGGGGCGAAACAGACCAGGAAGACCACAAGCACGATGAACACCTTGGCCTCAGTCTTGTGCTTCCCTCTGGTATTAGTGCTCCCAGAGCTGGTGTATGATTGGACCACAGTATGGGCTATGCATGTGTAGCAGAACCCAATGAGAATCAGCACAACCCAGAAGAGCATGTTTAAGGCCCAGTTCACCCCCTCATGGAAATCTCTACCTGCCAGACTCTTCATCTCGTTGCAGAGGTTGTTGGAGGTTTCTCGGGGAATGCCGCTGGTCATGATCATGTTGGGTAGAGTGGCTGTCCCTAGAAGGATCGTCCAGGCGGCGATAGAGACGGCCCTTCCAAAGAGAAGACTCTGTCCGAGCTGGCTGCCCCTGGGCCGGACGATCTTGAAGAAGCGGTCGAGGCTGATGAGGCCCATGAGTACGATGCTGATGTGCATGGAGGTGTAGAAAAGGATGCTGGCAAAGCGACAGGTGAACGCTCGTAGGCTCAAAGCTGCACCGGGCAATTTGCTAGCCGCTTTGATTGGGATTGTTAGCGTCATCAGCAGGTCTGCTGCCACCAGGTTCTTCAGGTAAACCATGAAGGTGGACTCAGTCTTGAGCCGCAGAAGGACCCACATCACCGTGACGTTCAGCACCAGAGCTGGGATGAAGAGGAGGAAGTAAAGGCTGGGTACAACCACACTGACCAAGTTAGGATTAATGGCACAGTCCTCATGTCCATGGACAGATGAGTTACTGTTGTGATCAGATGCATTCATCATCATATCTAGACAGGAAAAGAGACAAATGAATGTACATAACTTACATATATTGTGTTTTAACCATTAGAGATGTATGCATTTCCAGAATCTATTAACACAAATGCTTGTACTGTTTTGATAGTGTACTAACCCTGATAGCCTAATCAATACTTTGTTGGCCCTAAAATACATTTCATCATATACAGTAACAGACATGATAAGAGTTATGTTTAAAATAATCACATGAAAGATATGTCACTTAGAGACAGAAATAAGACAATCAGATGACAGATATATAAATGTTTTCACTTTAAACACATTTCCAGTGGCTGCATTTCATCTACTGTACAGATCTAATGCAAAAAAGGTAATCCCCCACGCACTTCACAAAGCATGATGTGTTGGGAAACCTGTCAGTTGTGGAACTAGAGCCCACAGTTTACCCAGAAGATTCAGAACCAGACACCACTTTCTCTTTGGTCTAATAAACATTTTGTTCATACACATTCATTGAAGGAAATGCAATGTAGTATAATGATTCAATAAATAACTATTTTCATGTAGTACCAGTCTGTCTGCAACAGCGTCTGCCATCTAATACGGTTACAGAATATAATCACAAACAGTGTTGGATAATGAAAAGTTCGGTACACTTACATGCGACTTTTCACCTGATAGAAATTAAACCATGTGTTTGTGTGTGCCTGTAAGTCATGTGCCTTCTTAGTGTGGTTGAGATATTTACAGTAAGATTCACAAGGGTTCACATCCTGTCAGCATAAATGATGAGAATGTGCCCCATCTTAAATGAAGAGCAAAGTGCATACCCAGCGTCAATAACCAAACTATCTGGTGCAAGGCCAAAAGGAGTCACTTGGCTTCTGACAGCATGGCCTTCTTATACTGTTCTAATGAAGATTTTTGCATTGCGTACAGATTGTTGCATTGCGTACAGAAGTAGATTTACTATTTTTTTATGAAGATTTCAGCATTAAATTATGTTTTCTTAACTCTCCACATCTAGTTTTCACATGAATTTTCAAATAATAAAATCAGTAAACTTTATTTTAGTGATGTAATGATGCCCTATGGACCGATAAGAGATGCCAACTGAGAGGACAACTGAGGCCCTTCCGTCTGATTTCTGCAACCTGACCTTCAATGCTAACCAAAAATCCATCTGAAATTGCTGCGTAAAAAAGATTTGCTTCAGAAGACTGGAAGTCATCAAATAATTGCATAAAATAGGACAAACCACTTGTCTGCTATCTTACTTACAACCACTTACATCGAAACCTACCCGTTGCAGCCTGTGATGCAATGTTTCTGAACTATTCCAAACAAACAAAAATGGCAGTATCTGTGGCATAATTGCCACAATAATGGATTTAACTTGCATAATATAGATGTCTCTTTCAAATATAATGTTTGTTGTGTTGTTTGAGTTCATAAGAGATGAACTACTTCAAAAATCCTGCCCGGCGGTTGCTACGGTCTCCTAGTTGGTCTGTCCATTCAATTTTGGTCCTGACTTCCAATGGGCGCGATCTTAGATCCTTGCGCTCTAGTGAGTGCTGCATCTGATGTGAGTGAGGGTAAGGTAACACTAGCCTGGCACGCCCTCCCAGTAACACCTTCGGCATTGCTGTCGCTGGTCTGGCCAGCTGCTGATTGGGCAGGATTTCTAAATTCCCCTAGATGGGGGAACTGCCCCCCCTTGGTCGAGAACCAATCAACTTAGAGCAGCTCCAACGGCTCTCAGTCCTGTAATGCCCTTCACGTCACATACATCAGAGGAAAGAGTGGTGTGATTGGTTTTGCTTCGGTACAGCATTTTCTAACTTCGACCAGTAGCAAACCGAGGCATTTCAGGGAGGCGGGTGAACCATGCGTTTTGAGAAACATTGTTATACGGGCTCCTGGTCCGACCAAAGTCTCGTAGTGCTTTGCAAGTCGATAGCAATCAGGCTAAGGTAACACTATACCATTGGGCAACCCTCACACCTTTTAAACAAGCAGGATGCTATGCAACTCTTGTAACGCAACTGCTCTTAAGATAAAATCACATGCTGCAGCCTATCATAATAGGTGCCTATTTTTGAGGCTTGCTATATAAGGTGTGGTTGCTCATTTACAGACCTTTCCAACCTAGAAAACCGACTGACGGATACAGTAAGAAAGGCTTTAATTTTGCTTCTTAGTTGTTGTTTTGTTGTTATCCTGTAGGCCTAAAGCCTAAAAGTAATTTATTGATTGGTGAGCAGAACTAAAAAAATATATTACCCATGCAATCAAGCTAACCTAGGCTGTTGCTGTTGATGTGTAAACTAACATAGATGCTTTATTTTAATGGTTTATCCATATTTTATATATAACTAACATCCAAGAAATGTTTTAATACGTATTTACATTTAGCTCTCTTTTCCTGACGAGACACGATGAACAACTCCTCAGCCCTGGACTGCGGGATCAATCTCAACGCGTTTGATGTGATTATAATGAGTCTTAACTTCCTCATCCTCATCCCAGCTCTGGTGCTGAACATCACTGTGATGTGGGTCCTTCTGCACCTCAAGACTGAGTCCAACTTCATGGTTTACCTGAAGAACCTGGTGGCAGCAGACCTGCTCATGACCCTGACCATGCAAATCTCAGTGGCCAGCAAACTTCCAGGTGCAACTTTGGAGTTGCGGGCGTTCACTTGTCGCTTTTCCAGTGTCTTCTTCTACGTCTCTATGTACATGAGTATCATACTCATGGGCCTCATCAGCCTTGACCGCTTCTTCAAGATCGTCCAGCCATGTGGCAGAAAGCCTGGCCAGAAACTGCTCTTTGGCAGAATTGTGTCTTTTTTTGCCTGGGCGGTGCTTTTGGCACTCCATGCTCTGCCCACTATAATCATGACTAGCGAGAGTCCATACCAAAGGTCGTCCGTTCCCATGAGGCTTTGCATGAGAATGAAAACTCAGCTGGGGAGGGAGTTCCATAATGTAATTGTTCGTATATTTGTATATGTGTTTTGGGTGATTTTGGTTCAGACTGTGTTCTGCTACACATGCATAGGGTGGACTGTACTGAAGTCATACAACAACTCTGGAAGCACAAACATGTTGCGGAAACTTAAGACTGAAGCAAAAGTGTTTATTGTGCTTGTGGTGTTCTTGGTCTGTTATGCCCCTTACCATATCATACGGATCCCTTACACTGAGTTGCAAGTGAAAGATGACCACAGTTGCACATGGCTCGTACTGAGGGTGGCTAAGGACGTTGCCCTCTCTCTCTCAGCCACAAATGTTTTGCTTGATCCACTCATTTATTTCGTCCTACATAGAGGCTTCAGAGAGAAGCTATTAGCTTTTACCAAGTCAATGTTTTGTTGCTGTTAAATGTTGCTATAAAATGTATGCATACTTATCAGGAATGTAAGAATTTAAATTTAAAAAAAGATTCATTTACTTAAGTTTCCAAGTATTATATTCTAGTCCTTCATGCTGTGGATGGGATTGTTTCTATTAGTAATTGTGAACTAGAGTGAATATTAGGCTACTGTTTGTAGGGGGAGCACATCAACAATGTGTGCAAATGTCTCCCATCTAGCACTGCATTATATATTCCAATCAAGTGTCTCACACCACGCCGCTCAAAGTATTTACTACAGCTACGGTAGTCTGCAGTTAGTAGCTACCAGTGCCAGTTTCTTGTCTTTTCAGTGTTCTTATTTTTTTTTTCCTGATGAAGAAAAAAAACAGGCATGTTAAAATAGATCTTGATAATGAAAACGGTTGCAAAGATGAGAGGCAACCAAACCGCAGATTAGCCTTGAAGTGTTTGTGTGCGTGTGTGTGTGTGTGTGTAAGTGTGAGAGACTCATGTGCTTTCAGTGTGGTTAAAGGTATCATTGCATTGCTTTTCCATTAATTTTGTGGTAGTCTCTAGAATTAATAAATTCATGAACCGGTTTTGATGAAAATTATTATGTGATTCCTTTTTATTATCAAGCTGTTCTAGTTACTTTGAAAAGTGGATGGGGATAAATTGAGAGGATTAAAGCTCTTACTTCCTTCTGATTGGGTAACAACTCTTCATTGCCTCTGATTGGCTAACAGCTCCCTTTAGTGGTTTCTGTCTCTACTGGCTTGTGCTGCACTGTTTCAACCATGGAGGTATTAATAAACCTGGAGAAACATACTAAGTCCCGCCTCCCATTCATTCCAATGTGGAATGCTAGGCTAGTGAATTCATCTAAAATTGAACAAAATTTTCAGTTGTCAAGATGGCGTTTCATGGAGATCACTTCCGACTAAAACTGGGGTTGCCAGACTAAGAAAACGCATTGCACCGAGACCAAAATGCTTTAACCCACCTATGTAACTTCAGGTAAGAGGGTGAACAAAATCTTCATAAAAGGGGAAATATCCCTTTAACACCTCAGGCCCATCTGAACCTGGTTCTTCATTAGCCATTTCATCAACTTCCCATAGCAAAATTAATTCAAGGCCATAGGCAATGTACAAAAAAACATCCCTTTAAGAGTATAGAGTGATTGACAGGTCACTTGAGGCTATTTTATCTATCGTATGTCAGTTGTATGCAGAGCTTGGCTATTGCCAAAATAATAATCACAAGTGATATTTAGGCTGGAGACCCACCTATACCTTTTGTCGTTGCGGAAGTGTTGTTTATGATTGTCCAGAGCCATTAATTGTCCCTTTTTGTTCCGTGATAGAATAACGAAAATAGGAGAGAAAATCGGTCATGGTCACCATGCTGCTTTGCAGAGTGAAATGAATTGGAGCGTGCAAAGAAGCATGGGTACTCACAAGCTAATGCAAAGCTATCTGCAGAGCTAAATGCAGCCCAGAGAAGGTGTTGCAGTGTGACCATTTGGGGTGCCTTCAAGACGCTATACTCTCCTTGATTTAGGGTTACGGTGAGGGTTGGGGAGGTTGGTCATGGTTAGGGTTAAAGTTGTGGCTGGGCTGCCTTGAAGGTCCTGTCAGTGTTAACAAAAAACACCATTGAGCAATCTTCATGTCCTTAAAACAAGCAGGATGCTATGACACAACTACTGTAATGAGTCTGCTCTAAGATAAAATCACATGCTGCAGCCTGCCATGACAGGCGGATCTAAGACTTTTTGAGACTTGCTCAGTAAGGTGTGGTTGTTGTGGTAGACACAAGTAATTGTGGCTTCGCTCACTCAAGACGTGTCCAACCAGCAAAACTGACTGACTGATACAGTAAGAAGGCTTTAATTTAGCATTTCTGTTTGTTTTGTTGTCATTCTGTAGCTCTAAGGCATAAGAAAGTAATTTGATTGGTGAGCAGAGCTAAAAACTGAAATTACACATGCAATCTAGCTAACCTAGGCTGTTCCCGTTGATATGTTAAGTAACATAGAGGCTTTATTTCAATGGTTTATCCATAAGTTACCAGTATATATCTATAACTTCTTCACATATCAGGATTTTTTTGTACATAGCTGTCTTTTCCTGCCTAGACACAATGAACAACTCTTCAGCCCTGGACTGTGGGATCAATTACAACATGGTGAATGTGGTAGTGCCCAGTCTTCAGTTCCTCATCTTCCTCCCAGCTCTGGTGCTGAACGTCACCATCATGTGGGTCCTTCTGCAGCTCAAGACTGAGTCCACCTTCATGGTGTACCTGAAGAACCTGGTGGCAGCTGACCTGCTCATGACCCTGATGATCCCGATCATAGCGGCCAGTAAATTGCCCGGTGCCGCTTTGGAGTTGCGGGCGTTCACTTGCCGCTTTGCCAGTGTCTTCTTCTACATCTCCATGTATATGAGTATCATACTCATGGGCCTCATCAGCCTTGACCGCTTCTTCAAGATCGTCTGGCCGTGTGGAAGAGAGCTTGGCCAGAATTTGCTCTTTGGCAGAATTGTGTCTTTTTCTGCCTGGACGCTGCTTTTGGGATTTGATGCTCTGCCCACTATAATCATGACTAGCGAGAGTCCATACCAAAGGTTGTCTGTTCCCATGAGGCTTTGCATGAGAATGAAAACTCCAATGGGGAGGGAGTTCCATGACGCAATTGTTCGTATATGTGTGTATGTGTTCTGGGTGGTTTTAGTTCAAACTGTGTTCTGCTACACATGCATAGGGTGGACTGTACTGAAGTCATACAACAACTCTGGAAGCACAAACATGTTGCGGAAACTTAAGACAGAAGCAAAAGTGTTTATTGTGCTTGTGGTGTTCTTGGTTTGTTTTACACCTTACCACATCATACGGATCCCTTACACTGAGTTACAGGTGAAAGATTTCCACAGTTGTACCAGGCTATCACTGAGGGTGGCCAAAGACTTTGCTGTGTCTCTCTCATCCACAAATGTTTTGCTTGATCCACTCATTTATTTCTTCCTATATAGAGGCTTCAGAGAGAAGCTGTTAGCTTTTACCAAGTCAGTATTCTATTGCTGTTAAATGTCGCTGTCAAATACATAAATGTGAGGAATGTATAACAATCGAAATGGTATTGAATTTAAAAAAATCTTTTTGCAGAGACAAGACCAAACATGCTAGAAATAGATTTTGAGACAGTAAAAGAAATCTAGGCTGTGTCCGAAACAGGAAGGTAGTGGCTTGCTGCCTCGCTGCTTTCACCCTCTACAAAGTTACCTGCCGTAGAAGGTAACAAGGCTGCTGCTAAAAACTTCATTTTGGACGACCTAGCAAGTTAGCAATTTAGAACGCCGTCTTTTTGTTTATTTAATTGTCCAGGCACCGTTGCCAAGAGATTGATAGATTCTATAGAATGTTGGGCGCTGAAGGCAGCATGAAGGAAGAATTGATGCTTCCTTCAAAATTGGCCAAAACAAAGGTACCTTCAAAGGCAGGATTTTATGCATTTATTCATTTCGGACATGCCTTGCTGCCACCAAATAGTTCCTTCACTGGCAGCATTTTTCCCGTTTCGGACACAGCCATAGTGTGTGTGTGTGTGTGTGTGTGTGTGTGTGTGTGTGTGTGAGAGAGAGAGAGAGAGAGAGAGAGAGAGAGAGAGAGAGATGTGCCTTCAGACAGTGTGGTATAAAGTACTCTTATAGGCATTCCGTCAGAATGATCCATGTCAATAATAAGATGAATTTATAAAATGTGAAGATGCGATAGGTAGCCTACTGTATTATGTTGGTAAAATTTGTCTTTTATTACTCTCTTGCTGGTGATTAAGGACATCACTAACAGCAATGTTAGGCAGTTTGTAAATAATGAAACACACAATAACATTCAGTAAAGCCCACCATTTTATAAAGACTCTTCTTATGATGCCATGGCTGCAACAACTTTAAACAAACATAGGGGGCAGTCTTTTACCCAAAATGTAGCACACTAGACCAGCGTTTCATGTAAGGAGTCCTGAAGGCAGGGGTGAATGCCTCCCTGGCCTCTTTCCTTCACTCATCAGATCAAATATATTTAGGGCTTTGTTGGACAGATACAAAGACATTTATACCCAAGCAAAATAGCAATAAATGCACTTTCTTTCAGGATGCCAATGACACCTTTTAATGCTAGATTACAAAATAAAATCATCTTGGCATCCACTACCACCTGTGTAGATAATCTTTTACCAAATTTGAGTGGCTTGATGCCCCTTTCCATGCTTTTAAAGGGACATTAGGCAACGTGTGACTGTTCATTTATGAGCCTTGATGTCACTTTGATGATTAAAAGGCTCATTATGGGGTGAGTGATGGCTGACCTAGTCACCTCTAACATGGATTTTGCGAGTACTATACTTGCAGAATCTTGGTGCTAGTCTCTTTTTGTGCTTTGATTGGATACCTAAAGCAGGCGACAAAATCGGCCATGGTCACCATGCTGCTTTGAAGAGTGAAATGGAATGAAGCTCACACTCCCAGGCAACGTGCTTGTGGGGGTCTGTGGCTGAACTGAGCCTGTTTCAATCAGTCTACCACATCCTGTGCTAAGACTCCATCATCTGGTGTCTTTAATTCATTTCTCTTTACTTGCAAGCAGATATGCAAATAGAAATTATTGCACTGATTATTACTTGATTGATATCGCCTAAAATAGAAGCACACTCCAAAAGTTACACACACACACACACACACACACATCAACACACACCTAGACACACACATCACACACACACACACACACACAGTGTATCAATGTGACACCATCAAACTGCATCAAACACACACACACACACACACACACACACACAATCAATGAAACACCATCAAACTGTGCATGAAAAACCTACACAGAGAGAGTGTATCATCAAACTGCATGAAGCAAACAAGAGAAAGAGTATCAAACTGTAGGCCTACATGAACACCCCCCCCCCCCCCCACCCCACACACACACACCACAGAGGCACGTAATTAGAAGAGCAGCTCATTACAGTGTCATAGTCCTGTTACTGTCAGCTAACGAGAGGTATGTGAGTATCTGACTTGAGTTCTTTTTCATATCTAACTTGGCCTTTGGACATTTCACCAGATTTGCATGCAATGATGAAGTGGTGAAGTCCACCCCAAAACAAATGAATACTCATATGTTGAATTTATTTAGATTTTAAGCGCTTCAAGATTGAACTTGAACTCCAAAGGTAAAGCACCAAGGGAACAAGGTTGAGAATATTATCTGGTGAAGACGTGTTATTATTGCAGAGATTGAGAGAGACTGTAAAACAGATAATTGTGTATTGGACTAAATTAGTTTCCTATACCCGTGTTATAAGTGTGGAGCATAACACAGTATGTTTTTGTTTTTTTCAGTAAAAAATGACAGTATGTTCAGTATATTCAGACGTATTTTCATTAGGTCCTGTAATTTCTCCTATATTCTGCTTATATCACCTCATTACATGTGACTCGATAAATCTCAAAATATAAAAATCTAAATGACAAAGATGCAGTTCCTCATTTCCACTTGCCGCTTTGTCAGTGTCTTCTTCCACGTCTAGCCGAGTATCATACTCATGGGCCTCATCAGCTTATATCCATAACTGATCCATAGCTTATATCCATCTCTTGTCTTGCCTAGACACAATGAACAACTCTTCAGCTCTGGACTGTGCCATTAATCCTAACTTGGTCAGTGTGGTTGTACCCAGCCTTTACTTCCTCCTCTTCATCCCAGCTCTGGTGCTGAACGTCACGGTGATGTGGGTCCTTCTGAGGCTCAAGACTGAGTCCACCTTCATGGTTTACCTGAAGAACCTGGTGGCAGCTGACCTGCTCATGACCTTAACAATACCAATCATTGCGGCCAGTAAACTGCCCGGTGCTACTTTGGAGTTGCGGGCGTTCACGTGCCGCTTTGCCAGTGTCTTCTTCTACATCTCCATGTATATGAGTATCATACTCATGGGCCTCATCAGCCTTGACCGCTTCTTCAAGATTGTCTGGCCGTGCGGAAGAGAGCTTGGCCAGAAACTGCTCTTTGGCAGAATTGTCTCTTTTGCTACCTGGGCAGTGATGCTGGGAGGCAATGCTCTGCCCACTATGATCATGACTAGTGAGAGTCCACAGGGACACTCGTCCATACCCATGAGGCTTTGCATGAGGATGAAAACTCCAATGGGGAGGGAGTTCCATTACGTAATTGTTCATATGTCCGTGTATGTGTTCTGGGTCATTTTAGTTCAGACTGTGTTCTGCTACACATGCATAGGGTGGACTGTACTGAAGTCATACAACAACTCTGGAAGCACAAACATGTTACGGAAACTTAAGACTGAAGCAAAAGTGTTTATTGTGCTTGTGGTGTTCTTGGTCTGTTTTGCCCCTTACCACATCGTCCGTATCCCTTACACTGAGCTGCAGGTGAAAAAGGAAGACAGTTGCACACGGGAATCACTCAAAGTGGCCAACAACTTTGCTCTAACTCTCTCAGCAACAAATGTTTTGCTTGATCCTCTCATCTATTTCTTCCTGCATAGAGGCTTTAGGGGGAAGCTGTTAGCTGTCACCAAGTCTGTGTTCTATTGTTGTTAAATTTTACTGTAAGATGTATACATAGCAGGAATGCAACCATTTAAACTGTATAAAATGCAAAAAATAAAAATAATCGATTTTTATTTCTAACTTTTGATTAAGACAAGACCAGACATTCTAGAAATATATCTTATGATGAGTGAGGGCCAATTTAATCACCCAACTCTGAACTGAGCCATGTGCTAGGTTGTACTCAGACATCTGTGGTGTTTAGCCAATCACAACGCCCTAGATTGCATTCAGAGATAAGTAGTGTTCAGCCAATCAGCGCTCTATGTGAACAGGGAGTATGTCATTGGCAGCGTCCGAAAAGGGAAAATGCTGCCTTTGAAGGAAGCATTTGGTGGCAGCGAGGCATCAAGGCATGTCCGAAACGAATAAATGCTTAAAATCCTGCCTTCGAAGGTACCTTCGTTTTGGCCAATTTTGAAAGAAGCATCGATGCTTCCTTCATGCTGCCTTCAGCGCCCAACATTCTTTAGAATCTACCGATGTCTTGGCAAAGGCGCCCGGACAATTTAATAAATAGTCATTCCGTTCCATATGCATGTTGTTCCATGTCACTGAATGCTGTCGGATCATTTAATACAACAAAGACCAAATAATGAAGTGGCAGCTATAGCAAACCCAATTGCCGGGCATTGTGAAAATGAAAATGAAAGTAGTTAGGCCTACTAGTCATTCTATGAGGTCTTAAAATTTCCATGGTCTTTTCCCTACTGACATCAAAACAACAGGGCTATGGATGTATTCACCTTAAAATGTGTATAATGCAACAATATAATAAAAATTCAAAATATGAGGAACACTGTAAAAAATTATTTGTAATGGTTATTTGAAAAATGTGTGCAAACTTGTTGCCTCAAATGAGTTAAGTAGCTATAACTTATCTTTTTCAAGTTAAAAGCACTTTACATCTAAAAAGAGTTATAGTTACTCAACTCATTTGAGGCAACGAGTTTCCACACAATTTTCAAGTAACCATTACAAATTGTTTTTTACAGTGAACTAGCCACATTGAGCATTAACCACATGGCAGTGGTGTACACAACTCAAGCTCTGATCAAGAGACATTATGTATATAATATTATAACATATATGTATAATATACTGTAGTATTTGTAATATAATGTGTGTGGTAACTAGTTTAGATGTGGGCAGAAACCATACAAATCATCAGGCAAGGATAATATGCTGCATGGGGTTGTGTTTTGCAAGGATAATGTGCTGCGTGGGGTTGTGTTTTGTACCTTTCTATCCTCATGAGACCAAACAGGATGCTGTGCTTGTGATGGTGACATGATGAACGGGAAACTCTTCAGAGTTCCCTTATAAGCGGTGACCTGTGGCTTTTCTCTGTCAGAAACTTTCCTTCTAAACAACTTGACCTATACAGCGTATACACTGTAAAAAACAATTTGTAATGGTTACTTGAAAAATGTGTGGAAACTCGTTGCCTCAAATGAGTTGAGTAACTATAACTCTTTTTAGATGTAAAGTCCTTTTAACTTGAAAAAGATAAGTTACAGTTACTCAACTCACGAGTTTCCACACATTTTTCAAGTAACCATTACAAATCGTTTTTTACAGTGTACATGGCTTATAATTAATAAAGCTATATGATTTCAGATTACATTTTAGATTTTAGTAGATGGACGATGGTATGTAGATGGTATGGTACCTTGAGTGGTATAGGAAATAGCCATCACATGAATCACACTTATGTAACGTGGAGCGAGAACATGGAGTGAAAATGACAGTGTTCCTTAGTTATGAACACAATGTGATTAAGGGTAAAAATGAGATTAGATAAGGTGTAGGCTGCAGACACTCAATTAAAACATGAACAATGGACAACAGCCATAATAAGCTTTAAAATGGCCATTTTCAAATGCCTGACTACAACCTTTAAAAGTTGTAGTCATGTAGCCCATTTCTTTTGCACATAAAAAATGAAAAGCTAAACTACCAAATTATAAAATGATGTTGAGGGGAGGGGTGGGGATTTTCCCATCAAACCCATAACCCCGTTATGTTGCTCAAGGTCACAAGGGCAGTGCTGAGCCGAGCAGAGAAAAGATAAACGTTTGGTAGATGCTGCACCAAATGTTCTCATTCTGTATTCTACCACCAGCACTCGTGGCCTTGAACACAAGGGTTCCCATTCGATATTACAGGAAAGATCTGGAATCAATCTGCACAAATTCCCGTTGTCTGACACTGCATACTGCATACTTTGATGACGTGTGCACTGCCAGTAGGTGACATTGCAATAGAAAGTGTAAACAAACCCTTTCAAGATGACAGTCCGCCTAGGTTGCCGCTACCACATCCTGTGCAGCTTCCTTTGAATCGTCATTCATGTCAGATAACATGCAAGCATAAAAGACAGTTTGAACTCAAGCATGGGTTACTTTATTCATACTGCCTTTGGTCAAGGTATGCTGCATAATTTTTCAAAAATGAGCAAAAAGTACCCCATTAAGACCCCACAAAGAGGGAGTATACCATGGATTTGTGCATGAAGAATGTCCAAACACGCCCACACATGTGCCAACTTCAGTGACACGCAATCAGATGGCTACCTCTGCACGCAAGACATATATTTTCCTGTTCCTGAAAGCTAATGAGAGGCATGTTATGTGAGTATCTTTATTTCTTTTTATGGCCATCTTGCTCTCTGGGCAGTTCATTTTTCTTAAATGTAAAAAAGATAATTAAGTCAAATGAAAAGGGACATAAATATTCAATGCAATGTTATTTGGGTCATTCCGTCAAAGAGTGCGATTTGCTAGTTGTAAAACCTCAAAAATAAACTTAATTTATAACAGTGCGGGAAATGTGACATAAAATATGCAAAACCATTAAAACAATGGTCACTTGATCTCTATTCTAAATTCATTAAACACATTCTGTTGCTTTAATATATTTTCATAATTTTTTAAATGTATGATTTCTTGAACAAAATGATTTAGGTAACAGTTAAGATTTACAAATTCGACAGCTTGGACATATACATACTGTACATAAAAGTAAAATTAAGATTTCAGTGTGATTCTATGATATTTAATGTCGAGAAATTTAGAGTTCAGTGATGGGAACACAGAATCATTTTGCAAATATTTTGATCTAGCCTGACATAGCCCGACCATAATACTGCTGTTCATCCGTATTCATGGTCTGGAGGTTCTTTAACCTGGCGCGATTATACTGCGGGGGGAGGGGCATTCACTTTTGGTTTGAAACAATTGGACAGCTCGTCTAATCAGCGTCGCTTATTGGCCGATAGACTCTCTACCGATATAAACACGCCCAAGAGGACCGTTCCCAGACCATGGATACGTATGAACATTCGTATTATGGGCGGGCTATGTCAGGCTAATTTTGATCAGCATTGCAATTACTGTAATTTAGCTACTCAATTATCTCAGTAAATAACCAAACAGATATTTTGTAGTCATTCCATAACCCTGAAAATTAGATTTTATCATTTAAATGACAACAGGGGATATTGTTTCAGATTGACTTAATTTATTAAATAACCTCTTCATACAACCTGAATTCAACTATTTTTTATCCTTCTGCTCTCTTCCTGCTTAGACACAATGAACGCATCTGAGCGCAACAGCACCTCATCAGTCCTGGACTGCGGAATCAATCATGATGCAATCAATGTCCTGGTGCCCAGTCTTTACTACTTCATCTTCATCCCAGCGCTGGTCCTGAACCTCACAGTGATTTGGGTCCTTCTGCAGCTAAAGACTGATTCAACTCTCATGATCTTCCTGAAGAACCTGGTGGCAGCCGACCTGATCATGACCCTGACCATCCCAATCAAAGCAGCAAACAAACTGCCAGGTGCAGCTTTAGGGCTGAGAGCGTTCACCTGCCGCTATGCCAACGTCTTTTTCTACACCTCCATGTACATCAGCATCATACTCATGGGCCTCATAAGCCTTGAACGTTTTTAAAAACCATCCGGCCATGCGGTGGTCTGTTTGGTCTGTTCGGCCAGAGCCTGACCTTTGGAAGAATCGCTTCAGCCGCTACCTGGATTGCTCTGCTGGGGGCTGCCACCCTGCCAACTATTATCCTCACCAGTGGGAAACCATCCACAAAGTGCATGGAGATGAAGCCCCAAACAGGAAAAGACTTCCACAAGACTGTGGTCTGGGTTTTCAACTTAATCTTCTGGGTCATACTGGTTCAAATTGTCTTCTGCTACACATGGATAGGCTGGACAGTGTTGCGGTCCTCCAACGACTCAACTCAACGCAAGACTGAAGCCAAAGTGTTTATTGTGCTTGTGGTTTTCCTGGTCTGTTTTACCCCTTACCACATCGTTCGCAATCCCTACACTGAGTTGCAGGTAAACGATGACCGCAGTTGCACAAAGCAATCTCTGGAGGTGGCCAAAGACTTCACCCTCTGGCTCTCAGCCACAAACGTCTGCCTGGATCCACTCATCTATTTCTTCTTATACAAAGGCTTCAGAGAGAAGCTGTGGACTCTTACCAAGTCAGTGTTCTATTGTTCTTAACTTTATCAAGTCTGTTAGAGTAGGCCTACCATTAGTAGTCTAAGAGTAGTACTATATGGTAGTACTACTATACATGGTATTCCCCAGATAATAGCATATTATGGTATATTATGAATACCATATATTGCGAAACAGCAGCAGACAACTAGAGAAACAATGAGCAGAGCGCTAGCTTGGGAGAGCCACCATTCGGGATAGCTTTTTATGTACAGTACATATATTATGTAAAAGGCCCAGAAAGTGACAGAGCAGTTAAGGCTCCACTAGAGGGAGTGGAACTCACTTTCCTTAGTGGCCTAGAGCACCTTTATCTCACTCACGTCAGATCATGTGCTACGTAACTTTCGTAAGGCACTTCCGCGCAACGATCTGATGTTGAAGCCCTTCAGAGCGATTTCAAGCCAAATATTCTCTAACCGGACCAATCAGGGCTGCTAGCTGTTGTAGAGGGTGTGACGTAGCGAAGAATCCAACCAATCCAACAAACGTAACCAGCGTCATCGGTTGGTTTCGATGTGGTTGGCTGAAGTTTACGTGAATTAAATTGATGGACAAGCCGTTTGTCCAGTTAGATTCAAGGATTTCTGGCTCCTGAAATAACTCGTCTATCACTGAGGATCAGATGTTCGCGCGTAGCGCTACATCTGACATGAGTGAGGTAAAGAACACCTCCCTTCGCTGAGATTTTAGCAACAATCTAGACATGTGTAGAGAAATATTCAGGTCTTAAAACCTTATACCCTTTAAGGCATGTTCTGAACTTGCCAGGGTCATGTGTTAATGGTAAATATTGCGAAAAACTACAATTAATCTGACTCCATAAAATTAACAGGTTGACCTCGAATATTACCAAATAGTTTACCAACTAGAGAAGCAAGGCTGGCATGGTCATGTTAATAAGGTCTAGCCTAAGACGTTGATTCTAGGGGTGGGTTAAGCCTTACACATGCTTTAATTTTATTTCTGGTACGAATAAATTTCATAGCGTACCTCATTCCACTCTGTTCAACTTGATTTTGTTGCAGGCAATTTATCACCTGCAGCTAAAGTCAATGAATCTAACTTCTAGTTAAGTTTGAGAAGTGGGCGAGTGCTCTACCAATAATCGTTGGAATCCCCTGCCATATTTAGGTTCACGCTTTACAGGTGAATCCCACACAAAATGCTGAAAGTAACTGTTTTTCTTACTGTTTCACCTTTGTCACAAACATTGTTTCTTGCCATCAACAGTATAGAAGGGAAAGGGCTTTTGACAACGAGCTCATTTTCCAATTTCAATTTCCTACATGAAGCTAATAACGAAGTACTGTTTTTTTATGTGTTCTCAATGGTGAGTGTGTAAGCATGAACTGAAACATGGCGGTCAAAAGAAATTGAACACCCGCCCACTTTCCGAACTCAGTTATCTTCTGTATGCTAATGTTTGTTGTGCTAATCTTAGCATTAGCTTGTCTAGCTGTAAGTCTGTGTAACTAAGTGAAACGCCGGCGCTGCTATTACTGCTCTTTTTCATCATGTATACGATAGCTGGTTCAGTAATACCTCTTGCTGAAAAAGATGCCAACCATTTCTACATTTAGCCATTGTTATTATAGGCTAGATATCAAGAACAGTTTGTATTGAGGTACAGTAAGGTTAAACACTACTGCTTAACTGATTTATTAAGACACAAATAAGGTAGAAACATTTTTACATTTGCAGCACTACTCTTAATAGCCAAAGCCATTTGGGAAATTCAGTCACAACTACCGCTTAATTAAAAAAACAAAAGCCATGTTTTTCTCATGATATGGTCAGTTTATTATTATTATTTAGTTTTTTCTTTATTTTACAACATTTACAAAATGTTACATAATGCTAGAGATAAGGTTGGATGTTTGGCTTGATGAAATTTCAATGAAGGTCCAGTCAGAGGAAAAAAAAAAAAAACTTATCACCCAAAGACTTTCTAAAGCATTTTGTTTGATTGCCAGGGAACAAAATTCTAGTCACCAAATATTCTAGTCACCACATGAAGTCTTACATATGTATGTCTGTTGATGTTAAGATAGTTAATGTTGATTATAAATGGTTTCCATAACTTGTATGGACTTCACAACTATTCTGCCATGAAAATGCATATAACCAAAAAAAAAAAAAAAAAACTTCTGTCAAAACATATTAATCAGTCACCTTCAATCTCTCGTCAACAATGAAATGCAAATCACGAGAACATAATATATTATGAGAATATGAAGTATAGACTCACTAGATCATTGTTAGATCCTATGGAATATAGCCTATATACTCCTTTGCTCTATGCTGCCATCCACCAGCCTCTTTGGTGTCAGGTGCCAGGCAGTTCATTGTGGTATAGTCAGCTAAAACAGCCCCCCGTGGAAAAATAACCAAGATCTCTTGTCCCTCTGTAAGTGATGGCTTTCAGACTCCATAGACCTGGCACTTATGCAGTGCTTGGAGGACGCAGTTTACCCACCTTTAAAATTTTGGAAATAGAGTTCATCCACCTTTTAATAGATGACATAAGAGTTTATGCACCAAGTGCAACTTTTAACTTCGCCAAATCCCACTGCATTATCCAAATAATCATCAAACTCCTTCTGCATCTGATTCTACATATTGCTGCCTACTTTGAAGTGATCACAAAAATCATACATGTAGTTTAGCCATCTCTTATTTTACCATAAAAAACACTGTCTGCCCACTTCTCTAAGGCTGGATGAGGTGGTGTGAAAATCAAGACAGTGTAACATATCATATCATGGCTCATCACACACATCATAGGAACAGCTTTTGACTTAACACGAGCACCATTAATGAGTTTAACACGGCTCTCACACACCTGACTGAGACACTAAGCCTTGGTTTGACAGTGGTCAGATTTCCTTTTGGATAAAATAAAGTCTCTCTCTCTCTCTATCTCTCTCTCGTCTTTCTAATTTATAACAATTGATAGTATCAGCTCTAGGCTGGCACACCTTCAGGATCACTTGTCAACACATTAGGAACCCATTTCCCTTCAGTTTTCAATATACTGGACAGGCCAATAGTCTTCCACAGGTAGAACAGAAAGCATGTAGTCAGTAAAGTGTCAGTAGATGTTCAGCTGACATAACAATGTTTTTACTCAGATTAGAGGTGATTATTACAGACAGTGTTCACTTGTGCGCTATACAGTATGTCTAAGGTAACTGACATGAAGAGGGTCTTTGGTATTTTTTGTCCTCAACGGTGCCTTCCAGGCACTACCCCCAGTTTAGGGTTAGGTTGAGGGTTGAGGGGGTTAGGGTTAGGAATAGGGTTAAGGTAGTGCCTTTTAGGCTATGCTGCCTGGAAGGTGCTGTTGGGGGCAAAAAACACCATTGAGCCATGAAGACAGATGTATACCCATGTAATGGCACCAGATCAAGCAGACCAGACAACACCAGACCCAATAGGCACTGTTGAGGGCAAAACAGGACCAAAGACCCGTTAGACCCCTACAGCGGCCCAGTAGACTCCCTGTAGTGCACAGTATTGGTGTTGGTGTCTGTTCCGAGCTCACGGAGCTTGCGGCAACGACCGGGGGCCAAGCGTAGGGTGCTGAAGAGGGATGTGCGGAAGGACTTGCAGAGGAAAAAGTAGATGAGGGGGTCGAGCAGCGAGTTGAGCGAGGACAGCCACAGTGTGCTTTCCTTCAGCTTGTAGAACACCAGCTTCTGGTGGCAGTCAAAGAGGCGGCCGCGGGTCTGGCTCATAGTGTATGGCACACGGGCGAAGTGGAAGGGCACGAAGCAGATGAAAAACACAGCCAGGACCAAAAAGACGTTGAGACGCACGCTCTTTTTACGGCCACTACCAGCACCACCACCACCTGGCGGACCTCGAACGGTGCCCACACGGGTGTGCGGTTGTTGGGGTTGTGTGTGTGTGCCTGTGGCTCGGGTGCGGGCATAGGACTTGTAGAGCTCCCTGGTGATAAGGGTGTAGCACACCACCACGGTCACTAGGTTGCCCCAGAAGATCACCTGGCATATGTGGTTGACCACCTCATGCCAACGCAGCCCAAAGTCCGTCTTCAGCTCGCTGCACTTGAAGCGTGACGATGTAGGTGGCCGGCTAGTCAGCACCATGTTTGGTATCGACAGCGCCAGCAGTGACGCCCAGATACCTGCTGCCAGAAACTTGCGGTTCCGGAGCTTGGTGGCATTGGTGCCCACGAAGGGACTCAGTGTCTTGCGGCAGCGGTCCACACTGATCAGGCCGAAGAACAGGATGCTGATGTACATGGTGAGGTAGAAGAGCACGGACGAGAAGCGGCACACGAACACGCGCATGCCCACCGAGGCCAGGTTGGCATCCGCCAGGATCTTGAAGGGGAACGTGAGCGTCATGACGACGTCGGCCACCACGATGTTCTTCAGGTAGATGATGAAATGCGAGCGGCTGGGGATGCTGAAGAACACCCACACAGCCAGAGCGTTGAGTGACAGGCCCAACAGGAAGAGGAGGGAGTAGAGCACGGGGAACACTATGGTCTTCAGCATGTTGTCACGGGAACAGGTAACGTTGGAGCTGCTGTTGGCCATCACAGCGGAGGAAAACACAGGGCCTGCTGGGTAATCCCTAGGGGTCAGAGAAGAGAGAGAATGAGGATGTGTTACAATAAAACCATATTTAAAAAACGTCAGCTAACATTTGGGATTTTAATTACAGATAAGATTTAATTTCATTTAATTAGATCAGACGAAATAAGGATATCTTTCAGTAAAGCCATAGTTAAGACTCCAGCTAACATTTGGAATTTGAAATACAAATAAAACACAAAATGTTAAGTGATTTCCTCTGTTCAAATGTACAGAACCATGACAGTAATTCAGTCTAATTCAGACCCAATCATCTGAAGACCATGAGTAGTCTGTTAGTGTATAGTGCCATCTCATGTCCAAATGAAGCAACAGGAGGTAATGGTAACTGCAGAAAATAAGAATATCTTTCGGTAAAGCCATAGTTAAAAGACCCCAGCTAACATTTGGAATTTTAAATACAAATAAAACACAGTGCCTGTCCCCTCTTCCATTCCAAAAATGTTAAGTGATTTTCTCTGTTCAAATGTACAGAAACATGGCATGACTAATTCAGTATATTTCAGACCCAATCATGAGTAGTCTGTTAGTGTATAGTGCCATGTCATGTACACATGAAACAAGAGGAGGTAATGGTAACGGCAGCCCTTACATTGTCCTTCAGTGAGCCGACTAAGCTGAGCCAATGTGGCTGAAACAATCACATGCCCAAGTGCCTTGGAAAGGGAACACAAAAAATACACAAAAATGTTATGGAAATAAATAAAACAACAAAGCATACAGAATATTAATATTTATTAATATTTGAATGTGCCTTATTGTACTTAAATAAAGTAATAGAGTATAGAGTGGTGAACAAGTGTAGCACTAAAGCACAAAAGTCAATCAGAGATATCTATTTTTTTTAAAACAAACTAAAACATTTCCAAGGCAAGGCAATTTTATTTATAAAGTGCATCTCATACACAAATGCAACTCAATGTATTTATTTTAAAACATTTACAGTCTGTTGATGAAATGTGGATTTACAAAAATGCTGATCATGGAAGTGGGTGGAAGACGTGTCCAATCTGGCAACACACACTCACCTTTCTTTGCCTCCTGCTGTGGCACCATACGAAACTGATCTCCACTCTTTGACACTAAACTCACTCTGTCACTGAACACACCTCACACACACACTAAATACCCTAGTCATTCACCACAGACGTTGGGACTAACAGAACTCACTATCTGTCACACACACACACACACACACACACACACACACACACACAAATGGTCACTTGCACGCACCAGTCACAGGAGGCAGCTCTTACTTGCATTTCTGCATTCTGTTTCCTTCCGTGCCACGCAGGGAGAAAGAGTGGGAGATAGAGAGAGGTTGAGGGAGAGAGAGAGAGAGGTTGAGAGAGAGAGAGAGAGAGAGAGAAATAAAGACTTCACCACTTCAACCTTGTCCTGACATTGTGCCACTTATGCTTGTGTGTTTGTGTGCATATCTGATTAAATCGAGTCTGCAGTGTACACATGCCCACGTGGCGTGTGTGTTTTGGTGTGCACGTGTGTGTGTGTGTGTGTGTGCGTGTGTGTGTGTGTGTGTTTGAATATTCACATTCACATTGAAGTCTCCAGGTGCTAACCCTTCTTAGGTGCTTAAATGCAAGATGCTGTCTTCAAGGGACTTTATTTATATACCCCAAAAATCTTGAAACTGAAACCTGAAACATGGAATTGAAAGTGAAAGAAGAAACTAGCCAAACAAGCAAATCTGAATGTTTTGGATGTAAACATAAGTTTGGTTAACAGTAGGCCACAGTCAACAAGGAGAGGAACCAACCGCACAAGAGGAACTCTTCCCTTTCCAAAAAGCTCCTCTGTGGTGAACTTCTCTCTTTTTGTTTTCACTGCAGCACGAGGTCTCTGTCTGAGCTCTTGCCCAATACAGTGTGTGTGTATGTGTGTGTGTGTGTGTGTGTGTGTGTGTGTGTGTGCGTGCGTGTGTGTGTGTGCGTGCGTGTGTGTGTGTTGCCCAATACAATGTGCCGTGTCAGGTTTGTCAGAGATCTCAGCCAGTTTCCATCCTAGCCATAAAAAGACTATGAGAGACTGAGCAACTGGGTCTATGTGCTGTGCAGACTGGTGCCCCAATGGTGTGTGTGTGTGTACATACTGTATGTCGCTCATGTTTCTATGTGGTGTACAGACTGGTGCCCCAATGGTGTGTGTGTGTGTGTGTTTGTGTGTGTGTGTGTGTGTGTGTGTGTGTGTGTGTGTGTTGTACAGTATGCATGCACTGCTGTACTGTACTTCTGCTTGTTTTCAAATATGTTAATGAAGTAGGACCACAACCACACACGTGCAAACACACACACACATCTGACAAGTTACAAGATTGCACTCAATTCAGGTCCCTCAGATCTCACTCAAAAAAAATCCTTCTAACGAAACCTGTGGTGAGTACTGAGTGTGGTAAATCTGCTTTTAGGTTTGTATTCTCCCAAATGCATTTCAGCCTGCACTAAGCACTTTTATGGACTTAAGCACCTGGGAGAATACTCCCCTTAGTTCCTATCCAGTCCAGCTCTGGAATAAACCCCCAGAGGAGATAAAGACCAAAGATCACTCCTCTCACTATCAGAATTAAAGTAGCCTACTTACCTGTAGTCTAGTGTAAGTAGCCTACTTACCTGTAGTCTAGTGTGCATCACAGGGATGTGTTTCATTCAGTCAGACAGGACATACATGTATTTCATTCAATTAGAAAATCTCATATCAGAATTAAAGTACTTACCTGTAGTCTCATGTGCATCAGTAGCTGCTCACAGGGATGTGTTTCATTCAGTCTCACAGGGATTTCATTCAGTCATGGGATGTCACAGGAAATAAATATTAGTGTTTATATTATGTTGTCTCATAGACTCAGAGAGGAGAAGGGAAGTAGAGCTAGCTGAGGAGTACATGAGGGAGAGAGAGCGAGAGAGAGAGAAGGAGAGGGAGAGAGAGAGAGAGTAGTTGGTCATCAGAATAGCAAGTTTAATCAGCAGTGCTGTTTTAACACTGCCAGGCATGCAGGTTGGTTGGGTAGGTGCAGGTTTACTGTGCAAATAGGCAGAGAGTGAATCTGATACGCCCCCTCAGGTGTGCCCCAGGTGTGCCTCAGGTGTCCTCATTCCCTCTATTGTGCTCAGCCTCTTTGTGTTCCACCTGTACCTGTGCTGCTGTGCTGTCGGACCTGCCATGGCCACGGGCCCAGTTTCGGTAAACAGTCATCCCCAGGCCTGGACTGGCCATGGGGCTTACAGGGGCTTACCTGGGCCAGAGCTGTCATACAATCAGTGGGGCCCGGGCCATTTTTTAGACCCAGTCCAGACTTTGTCATTCCAGAGTAAAGAGAAATTGGTGCTGCACACAAGTTCCAAAAGACCAAGAAGTTTTTAATAAATAACGGCTACTTGTTTACAATCAAGTAGGCTACTCTTTTGACCTAGGCCATAGATTTGTCTGAAATGTATCTTGATCTAATGAAGGCCATGGGCCAAAACATTATCAATATTTATTACACGGCTCTTTATAATGCTGTCACTAAAATGGGACTCTCCAATGATAATTTTTAATAACAGACCGCTGTCAAGCAAAAGTGAAACAGAAGGCGGCCTTAAAGGAATATTCCACCTCTTTATGAAAATTGGTTATTCACTCTCTTACCTGGAGTTACATATGTGGGTGAAAGCATTTTGCTCTCGGTGTATGCATTTTCCCTGTCCAGCAGCCCCAATTTTAGCTTTATTTTAGCTGTAGCTTAGCATAGGCGCTGGAATGTAAAGTTACTAGATAGCAACTCTTTGGCTACCTTACTTTCCAGTGCCTATGCTAAGCTAAAGGTAAAATTGTGGTTGCCAGAATAGGAAAGCACATGCGCTGAGACCAAAATGCTTTCACCCACATATGTAACTCCAGGTAAGAGGGTGAATAACCAATTTTCATAAAGAGGTGGAATATTCCTTTAACCAATCAGCTGATCAGTTAGCAGAATGCCTCTTTTCTGTGGACGGTATTAGCCATCTCAATCATTAAATTTACCGTTAAAGCAGTGATAAACAAGGTCGGATGTTAATAACATCTACGGTAGGTAGCCGTGTAATAAGCGGGATCCGCTTACGCGTCAGGATGTGTTGCATTACTCTGTACGCTTATGACCGCCTCACTGAACATTATCTCTTACTTATAAACTGGATTGACTATCAGTAGCCATCACCTTGTTTTTTGGTGCAGTGCAGTCATCCCCCACTGATCCAGGCCTCTGTTGCGTGTGGATAGGATATGTTTGTATAACTGGTTCTCATCAGCAGGTTTTATTAGGTGTTATCTGGAAGACTTCCTGAAGTTATCTTGCACTTGGAAGTGAATCAGATGCTTCCAAACACCTTGTGGAGGCGATATTACACTCTAAGAAGGAATGTGTCATTTTTCTGACACATGTTTTGTGTTAAGACGGTTTTAACACATGATGTGTGGAATATGACACAACATGTGTAATTATTCACTTAAAATATCTGACACATTTTGTGTTAAATTACACATCAATTATTCTTATTTTAAATGTATTTTAAATTTACAAAGTAGTCGAATATACTAACACTTTTTCATCTCAAACAGGAATGTGGTTTGATTATGACTCGAAAAAAGTTTCGAAATCTTGTCGTTATTTCTTCTGACCTTTCACCTCGGGTGACGTGCTATCATTTCTGCTACTCATAACGGCATGTACAAGCCTTCGTGCGGTCTTTCCGCTCTGCCATCTGTGACGGTTGGCATCCAGACTCGAGGATGGATCTTCAAGATGGGGTGAGTCAGTCAACAATCAACATAAATGTAAACATTAGATAGTTGGTTATATTCTGAAAATGCAGTCGTTGGGATGCTGGGAAGTTTGCTCCCTCACATAATTTTGCTGGTAGGTTCGTCAGCTATGTGACGGTGATTAGCTAAATTCACCTCAGGTTAAGAACGAGTGCGTTTTATAGGCTATGTGCAGCTGAGGGTGTCAAAGATATCATGTTAAAGTTTACTTTTACGAAATGAAACATAATGAAGACAAAACGAAATTAACCTTGCTAGCAGCTAAGTTGGTGTACTTCACAACCTTCCTGCTAACGGTAGCAGTATTGGGCAAGCTAAGTTTGTGTTAAGCTTAAACAGCCACAGTCTCTGCATTAGTTTTATGGTTTGGTGGCTGGATATTTGTAACGGAATAAGGGGGACATTGTATTTGAGGAATGAGGACGTTGTTGATAAACGTTTTTTTTGGCGCGTGACATTTTTTGTCGTGTTGCTTCCAGCTACGCCACTGGAACATTCTCTAAACGTTCCCGCGGCTTTAACTGCCAATGCACAAGCGAGAAACTACCGAACTATGTATCCTTTTGAAAAAGATAAGAAAATATAAGTGTGTCTATAGCCTATTGTTGCCGATTATTCATCCAAAAACAACTGTTTTTGTTTTACTGCTAAAGCTGGATTCAGAGTTCAACAACATCTGTGACGGAAAGGGCGATTTGTTCATTAGAAGATGGGAGGCTGTCACCATTCCACATCTGATGGTTGTTGCTGCAAAGGAGAAGAGTGAAATCGCATCCCTCATCCAGGGAGTGACTGACCTAACAGATGGTACGTGTTCACCTATTTTAAATGTTTTAGTATTTTGACCTGCTGGTGAAGTAAATCTTCAATATCTGTACTGTATTTGTTGCCATTTATGTTTTTTTCCCCTTTTCTGACACTTTTTAGATAAGAGTATTTTGTTTAACGTGCATTTTCTTCCCTCCATTTCTCATGTCTTTGTTCACACACCAGTGAATCCACATAAATGGGCTATTGAGAACTAACAAATACATCATGCCTGTGAGCGGCAGCAGTGTAGCGAGGAAAACGCCACTCATGTCTCAGTTTTTCTTTGTTTTATATAGATGCAACTTTTGTCGTTATTAGTCAAAAAGTTGCATTGAGAGGGGGGTGTTTGTTTAACCAAAATGGAGTTTTGATTGGCTTTATAAGGATTTTATTTGTCACATGCATAGAAACGCATAAAACTGTGGCAGCCCAAAACTGTGGCAGCTAACTTTGACAGGGCTACGTAGCCGTGACAAGCTCAGTTGCACCCAATTTTGTTAGCAGTAGAGATTCACTCACAATAGTAGCAGAAGTAGCAGTAGAAATTGGCGATCCTACCTTTCCGTGTAAACTGCAAAATCCATTGCAAAGGACTGATGAGTTTATCCACAATGCAGAACTTTGATTGGGTGCCAGGCATAACTTTACATTAGTTGTCTTAACAATACGTTTTCCCTTCGGTGTTTAAATGCAATGCAGCTAACGTTAGGTATCACAATTGGTTGCAAATGCAAAAACGTTTTTCCCTCATGTGTTTAAATGGTCATTTATGTTATGAAAATACTTCTTTATGGTAGGCCCTATGGGTAAAACTCCCTCCGGATCTGAGCCCGGCCTGTCGCATCGCAGTGTGAAAGAACAACCGACTCCCTAAAGTGCCATGTTAATAGCGGGCAGTGTGTCAGTGTAAAAGCGGCTACAGAGGGCATCATTTTTAAATGACTAGTAGTGAGCAAACAAGTTGGTAGGCTATTCAAACCTATGCATTCTAATTGGTCAGTGCAGAGCCAGTGGTACCCAGCCTGGGACCCAAAATGGCGGAATGAGCTTATAGAACGTTTTATCGAACGTCTATGACATCAACTGATAAGTATCAATAGATGACACATTTAATGTGTTGGATTAAAGTTGACACACAAATGTGTTGTCCCTGAGCACACACACCACATGTGTTGAAATTCGACACATGTTGTGTCATTTCTGACACATTCCTTTTTAGAGTGTAGGCTGAATTAGTAGCTTCTGCACACAAAATGTATTTCTGCTGATCTGCGTAGCATACAAAACGAGGATAGGTGTTGCACTGTAGGCCTGAAGGGAAGTATGCTGTCAGCCTGGATTCTTACAGAAACTCCAGCGGATTATGAGTGCTGGCGAGAGAGAGGATTAAGGAAGTGGGAGTGTGTTGCCAATTTCATAAATAGTTTGATCAGACATAGTGGTTGCATAATGTTAAAAATAGTACAGGTAGGCCAACATTTCTGGTACTGTAGCTTATTTGCCTATTTCTCAAAGGAGTCTTTTTTGTGCTGTTTTTACAAATGCTGGTTAATCTTCATGAAGTGTAAAGTTTGCATAAGACTCTAGAACGTCGTTGTGCCCGTGATCCAATGCCATTATGACATCATGAGTTCTAAGTGTTCCCAGAGTTCTGCTGCCAGCCTGTAGCTGCCCTAATTAAAACCAAAACACAACAAGACGACGACAAAACGAGAGAGCTTGTTGCTCTCGCTGCTTGTTCACCATGGCGACACGATGGAGTAATGTCTTGCTGACGTGCTCGTAATGTCCCAGAGTAGTAACATATCCCTCCCGGACGGACGGACACACATGTTTTATACACTTTGATATGACATAATCTCGTTTTATGACACTCAGCGTGGGTCGTCCAATAACAGTGAGAAGTTGTGGTTTGCCTCCAGCTGTCAATAGTAATCTGGCCCTAGAGATCAGTAGTGAGTTGGTCTGGCTCTCTTGCATGGAGAGCAGTGATGCCATTTTGTCCCCATTATTCCTGGCCTAACCAATGATTACTGGGTCAATAACCCCAAACTAGAATTAACCTACATGGAGGAACATTCACTATGGCCATCCAGACAATACACCTATGCTAATGGATACACACACACACACACACACACACACACACACACACACACACACACACACACACACACACACACACACACACACACACACAAACATACTCAAGCCAATCACATTGTCCAGCAGCACTGTGTTAGAGAGTCTCCTGTGACAGTAGTGGTCACAGTAGGGGAGGTGGTATAGTTTTAACAGCTGTCCTGTGCAGGGTAGGTGCTCTCCTCTCTTCTCCTCTCCTCTGTTCTCCCCTCATCTCCTCTCCTCTCTCCTCTATCTTCCTCTGCTCTCCTCTTCTCTCTCATCTCCCCTCCTATCCTCTCCTCTCCACTCCCCTCCTCCTCTCCTCCCCCTCACCTCTCCTCATGCTCTCTCCTCTCCTCTCTTTTCCTTTTCTCTTGTCCTTTCCTCTCCGCACCTCTCTTCTCCTCTCCCTTCCTCTGCTCTCCTGTTCTGTCTTCCCCTCCTCTCCTCCCCTCCTCCCCTCCCCTCCTCTCCTCTTCTCTCCTCCCCTCCTCTCCTCCCCTCCTCTCCTCTCTTCCCCTCTCCCCTCCTCTATTCTCCTGTCTTGTGTTGGCCCTTACTGTACCCCCCACCCAGACAGACACACAGTTAAAAGACATTACGCATGTACAGCCAAGGGGGTTACATTTGAACACAAAGCAGCTCTATTCAACATCAACAGCCTGTGAAACGACCAGTGCTCCCACACACGTTCCCTGTACAACCTACCACCCACACACACACACACACACACACACACACACACACACACACACACACACACACACACACACACACACACACACACGTGCGTGCACACACACACACACACACACACACATACTGCGTACTGTATATATCATCACAACATTTCATGCAGGGAAGAAACGTATGAACTTTACTGTATATCAACCCACATCAGATACATCACACACACACACACACACACACACACACACACACACACACACACACACACACACACACTCACACACACACACACACACACACACATTCTGCAGTTGGAAAGCCAAACAGCCCTAGAGCTGTATTTCACACTCTGGTGGCCGGTCTTTGATTGAGTGGTCGTCAGCCGAGTGCCAGACATCCCATAAATTAGGCCATAGAGTTCTTATGTGGTCAGGAGCAACAAGTGTGTGTGTGTGTGTGTGTGTGTGTGTGTGTGTGGAGCACAGCATGTCATTGGGGCCAAGGGAGAAGTTATTCTTCATGGGCTCCTCAAAGGTAGATTCTCGAGCCAGAGGTGGTCTATAACATGGCTCTTTGTAAGTGTGTGTGTGTGTGTGTGCGTGCGTGCGTGTGAGGGCGGGGGGTCTATGGAATGGCCATGCAT